>CAVNYN010203372.1:5971-26514 GCA_963692815.1 Nyctanthes arbor-tristis | reverse complement strand
AGAGTACCAACAATATAAATTCATCATCATATATTTAATTAAGAACGACAACATATCGATCAAACTTATATTACAGTATATGAGAAAGTTCGATAGCATAAATAGGTCATTCAGCTAATTAACGGGACATATGGGGAGCGAAAAACGGTGGTGTGGTGACTCCATTGCGTTTCCACTTCTCGATGTTTCCCTTCCAACCTACATATTAATCGCAAAGTTAACCAATATTTATGTGTTAAAAAAACGATTACAAAAAGATAAAGACAGAAGTTATTTACCTAGAGATGGGTCGACCTCACGATTCTTGAGTTCACGGTATTCTTGACAAATACCACATAGACAGCAACAACAGTGTACCATAACATCTGCACAAGGTGCTTCTGGCAAGCTGAAAAGTGCCCTCAATTTTGATCTATAATTGCTTGTGTACAACCAACTACAGTGGACCATATGGAGAGCAGTGTATATCCCACAAGCAACTTTACTTGCTGTGTCACAGAAAATTGAAAAATTTTTAAGTACATTAGTTATTGTCTCTTAAAAATAACATGGTTTCATAATTTTGGAGGATTTAATTATTTACTTACGCGTCGTCCCTCCATCAATTATTTCGACAATCTGCCCCATCGTGATGCATGGACAAAAAGAAGTCTTGAAGCCTTGAAATTAGAAATGACAAGGATGGCAAAGTCAGTATTGAGTGCTAAACATGATATTTCGAGAAACAAAAGTTGAATCAACCAGTTGTGCTTACAATTAGCTCGATCATCCATGCAATCGTACAGCCCAGTCGACCAGTATCCGTCTGGGTGTGGAGTCTTTGTATCTCCGGCTTTGAGTGGATGCATTTTAACCGAACGATTATTGAGGTTTCGGGAGCTGATGATTAGAGAAGTTGGTCTCTTCATTTGGTTATTATAGGACTTATATACACAAAGGTTTATTCATGTTTTATACAATTTCTGGGAAATTACAATGAGTTAGTTTTGTTTTTAAATGAATTTCATTGACTAAATGGTGTTTCTTGCTTATATACACAAAGCTTTATTAATGTTTTATACAATTTCTGGGAAATTACAATGAGTTAGTTTTATTTTTAAATGAATTTCAAATATTACTAAATGGCCTTTCTAGCTTATTTCGGATATAAGAATAAGAATTTTCCTAAATTGACTATGACATTATAAATAATTAGGGAGATCAGCAACATTTGAAGTTGCTAACATGAAATTATAATTTACATCCTTGTTCAAATCCAATTCAACTATACTAAAAAATGAATGAGGTGAATGCACCAGAAGTTTTCAGGAAATTGTTTTGGAAGATGATAATTAAGCAAGATATTAAAACTTGTATTTGTTAGTCTATTTTAATTGCTTACTAGTTGTATACTCGTGCGTTGCACGAAATAGAATAATTAGCTAAAAAAATGCTTGATAATTTAAAGAACTAAATAATCACAATTTTATTGTTTATTACTCACTCGTATACACATGCAACTAATAATTATAATTTTACTGCATACAATTCTTTCACTTAGCAGAAAACTAATTAAAATTGTCATTCATGAAATAGTACTTTTAACTAATAAAAATGAGAATTAATGAGAAATTTTTTTAATATAAATTTAATTTCATGTTGAATACGAAAACTAAGAAATTGTGGAAAATAAAGCATACAAAATTTATGCAATTAATCGATAATTACCTTCATTTAATTGTTTAAATTATAGATAAATTTGATTATCGAATTATTTAACATATCTTTAAATTTGTAGTTTATAATTAATAGAACTTAAACATAAATATCGTTAGTTTAAGTTAATTGAAAATTATAATGTAATTTTTTCTTAATTTTTCCAAGTATGAATAAACATTAATAATTACGACTATATTATATATGACTATTTTTATGTATTATCAATTTATATAATCTTCATCATATCTAAGTTTATTGATTTCGAATAAGAAATATTTTCAAAGTATACAATACCGCCCAATTAGCAATTATTTCATATAGTGTCATTTATCTAAATTAATGAAAAAAATAGAATGATATTTATTTGCGTTAATGATAACAATCGGGTTAAAATTTATTGTAAACTATAGTTACCTTAAAATGACAAGAAAAAAATTACATTACAAGAAAAAAATTACATTATTGTTTGGTTGATATTAAAATTTGATTATTCCTTATTGGGTAATGTAATTTTATAAAATTTCACCATAGAAAAAATTTGATATGTATTATAAAAAAAAAAAAAAAACTTATAAAATTTTATATTATTTATTTTTCTAAAAAATTTGATATGTATTCTTCCCGTACAATGCACGGGTGAAAATCTAGTTGAATTGAATGAAAGTAAAAGTTTTAAAACTGATTTACTTTTAACCACTTTCCACTCTAAAAAAATTAAAAGAATTTTTTATTTTTGTTCTAAATCATCTTCAAGTATTACTACTATTATATCCCCTCGACTTAAATATTTAACAGTATATAAGTTCGCACAACAAAATAATAAATTAAGTAATATACTAAACATATAGCTATAGGTTTTATTTTATGGCATATGGTTTATCATATTGAGTTTAATTAAAGTAAAAGTTTTGAAATTGATTTAATTTTACTTCTTCTTTTTATTATTATTATGACATCAATCTTACGGGTAGGCACTTAATCGAAATAATGAGGAACCCCCCAATAACCCAATACTTGAAATTTGTCTGTCAACTGTTGGAATTTTAAAGATATATAAAATCTTTGAAGATAGCCTAAAAACTAACAGAATAGATATACCAAATACTAATGGATAACAAAAAGTATAAGATTGGAGATTAATTAATTTGGAGCTTAATTAGGAATTGTGCATGTGTGTGTGTGTGAAAAAAATATAAGATTAGATATTAACTTGCAATCTCCAAACTTGTATACATATATATAATATATATTAATATGAGAATGTGTATATAATTGAAAGCGTGTAAAATAAAAGCATATATAAGCAAAAGAGTCGATATATATTTTTATATATTTATTTATTATTTATTTTTTTGGAAAATTTTCTCGACTAGAAAATCTAAACCCAAAATATGACTTTTATTTTATATATATATTATAATTATCCATATCATATATATACGTGTATAAAATATATATATATATATAAAATAATAGAGATTTAATTTGAAACTTAATTAGTTGGAAATGTATATATATTATTAAAATAAAATAAATAAATAAATAAAGTGGCTCGTTAAAATTTGCATATGACTATTATTTTACTTCCATATATAATTATTATAATAATAATAATAATATAAGATTATATGTGCTCTTCCGATTCAATTGTTTATTTTCATAAGTTATCCACTTATTTATTTTTTATTAAATCTTCTAGGATAATAAATTTAAGGAAAAAAATAAAGAAAAGAGATTCGAGCAAAATGGGCTGCATGGCCCAAAAGAAGAAAAGGAGCAGCCCAAGGTGGAGGCAGCGTGGAAGTGAGAGACGAGAGGGGGAAGGTGGAAGACTTTGGAGGCTTTCCAATCTGGTTTTCTCAATGGATTCTCTTTGATTCTTTTCTATTAATCATGTTTTAAATTTCTAGCATTAAGGTCGGTTGCCTTGATATTGAATCGATTCCATTACCTGCCTCAAAAAGTTTATAGTTCTTCCTTATTTAAATAATTGAATTGGATATTCTTTCATCTTCAATATCACATATTTTATATTGTTAGAAGTTCGTTCAATTATTTTGTGGCATGGATTGTTATTGTTGATTTATTATCTTTGGTTCATTGTTTTCTTCTATTGTATTTGACATAAGGAATACTTAAAGATATTGACTTTTGATTCTTTATTGTCTACTAGTTCAAGTTGATAAATTGAATACTTCAAAGCGAGAATATGTCACGAAGGAGAACTTAA
The DNA here is from genome assembly GCA_963692815.1 of Nyctanthes arbor-tristis. Classification (NCBI taxonomy): domain Eukaryota; kingdom Viridiplantae; phylum Streptophyta; class Magnoliopsida; order Lamiales; family Oleaceae; genus Nyctanthes; species Nyctanthes arbor-tristis. Next base: position 22,586 of record CAVNYN010203372.1, on the reverse strand, counting down.
TTGAGATATAATTATTTCGCATTTAATTTCTATATCCATGGGTTTTAGACTGAATCTAATTTGTCTGTTGGTATTAGGAATTACATTGTTCAAAGTGGTGGATTCTAAAACCTTGATAATCTTCTAAATTTGGTTATTGGTTTAAATTCTTTTTGTCATGATCTAGTCAATTTCTTAATTTTTGTTGAGTTAAAAATTAAAATATTGTCTTTTAATCACTTTCAGTTGAAATAAACATAGATTAGACTCAAGTTTCTTAATTTGTAGTCTTTGTGGGTTCGACATAGTTGCTTACGTGTCTATATTACAATAAATTCATATGCTCGCGAGTAATTGAAATTTGTTGTAACCGAAGACTTGTCAATTAATATCTAAGGTCAAATTAATTGGACCGGGTTTAATCGGGTTGGATTAGTTAATTAGATTAATTATAATTGACCCATTATTCGTAGAACCATAAAGCCCAATTTGACTAGCGTTTTCTACAACTATAAATTAATATTTTAAAAGGGATACGATTAGATCATGGATTTTCCATCAATTTCTTGTTATCACATTAAATTGATATAACCCTAAATATATTCTCATAAATTCATTTTTAATTCTTCGTAATTATGGAATTCCAAATCCATTCTTATCTAATAGATTACTATTAGATGTTGAACAACTAAACAAATATATTTATTTATTTTCGCGGTGAATTTGTTGTTCAATTCCTAACTAAAGAAGCCGACTATCAATAAAAAAAAACAGTCACACGTGGTTTCATACATATAGTTGTTAGAGAGACTTTGATCTGACTCCGCAAGTAGTGTAAACACGAGAGCATAACTTTTATTACTATCAACAAATATAAGTAAAAGAAGATATACCATCATGAGTCCATCTAATAAAAGTAACACTACTAATACTTAGCACCGGTTTATGTGGTGTGTAAATATCAGTAAATAATAAGTACCCACTTTAATTGAATGTATGAATGAATTAAATGGCGCACCGAGAATACATCTGCCACAGCAGTTATCTGTGTAATTCAGAATAACTATCAACCTTGACATTTAGAATATGCTAGCTCAGAAAAATCAGGATCACACGTTGAGGGCTTACTTAAATTCCAATGAGAACTGAAAGCACATATATATAACACAGAGAAATGTATCAATATCAGACGCTATGACTGTCAATAACTATCACTTTTTCACTGTCTTTTGCGAGTTTTTGAATGTTTGTTCACCATCTTCCGGAAGAACTCTTCGACAGAATTCATGGATCATGATGGGATATTGAAGTGGAAAAGCCAAGATATGACAAAAGCAAAAACCATACAGGCAAGGAGAAAATTTAAAAAACGATGGCCATTTAAGCAACTTCGAGATTCTGTAGTTGAAATTATTGGAGCCGAGGCTGCATTTGGTGCAGTAGAATTGCTTCCATTAATTTGCTGTACGGCCTCAATGTCATTTGGTCCAGCCACATTCCGGGCAACCGAATTACAAATTTCACAAGTCCTGAAAACAAGTGAAAATGCTACTTCTTAATATGCATGGTAAGATAATTCCACAAAGAGGATGAACTCTTTTTCCCCCAAAAGTTGATTGGTCAGATCAGTTCCAGACATACAATACAACTTCTTAACCCAATACTTCCATTTGTAAATCAGATCACAGAATATCACATACCATCAGATCATATTCAAATTCATTTTCATTTTTCAACATTATTTACGTGGATGCTTATATAGAAAAGATAGTGAAAACAGAGTCAGTCATAACTTTCACGAGAGGTTGCAGGTAGACTCGGCATCAATTAGGAAACTCGAATTTTACATTCAATATTCCAAAATAGTTCTATGTCACTAAACATTGACAACAAATATTGGAATCTCAATATCATAAAATATCTGAAGTGAAGAACCAGCAAAAAACCTTCACCAGAATAAAAACAGAATATTTCAAACAAAGAGTCAAATCTGCCCTTTGATAAAGAAAAGAGAATCTCAAAGATGAGACAGGAATCAAACTTCATAAAAAGAAAAAGAAACAGTAAGGAATCATAGGTTCAAATAGAAACTTAAACAATCCTTCCAAATTACTTTAATAATTTGCTTTAACTCTTTTCCTCACCTTCTTTAATCAAGAATATCTTTACATATTTACCAACAATATATCAAATTATGGTATCAGCATCATCACTCTGACCAACATAAGACACAATGCCATTACCAAACTCATCCTCCCATAAATCATATATTAGGAAAAAGCAAAATCCTTAATCAGTAATTAATACAGACAGTATTAGGCTAATTAGCATGAGTAACTCATTATTCCAGGCTGAGATTTTTCCTCAATTCCATTGTATCAAACTGTTATAAACAAGGGAGAATTGGCAATAGACCATAAATGAAAAAGAATTGAGAAATTTAAGGCCTTTAGAATTACTCACTTGTTTCCTTTGATTTTGAACCAAGTTTCAGCACAATGCCTATGAGCAGCAGCCAAATCATCCTTACAAGAACAACCCAACTCAATTGCAGCCCCATTCTCAGGGCTACTGCTAAACAAACTCAAATGGCAAATCCTACAATCTTTCTCAACTTTCCCTAGATGAACCTTATCTTCACCAATTTCTAAAGCCATTGAAGAGGAATCAGAGGAAGAATCACCCACAGATGAATTTCTCCCAGATTCCAGATCATCAGCCTCCAAAATCTCCCCGCGCCCAGACCCACAGGCAAAGTTGTAATCGTCGTAGGAGCCATCACCATCAGCTGTGGAATAAAACTGAGAATAACCAGAACCCTCTTCAGCTTCTGAGAAACAGAGACTCCCCTCCTCCTCATCCGCCCCTCCGGGGGCGGGGCTCCTGCTCCGGCGGCCACATTCTAAGTCTATAGGAGATATTTCTAAACTACCCATCTTGAACAACCAGAAACTCAAAGATACAATTTTTTATCTTCAAGACTGAATCTTTATAGTCCTAACTGCTAATGTATGCATTTATAAGGCTACGCAGACAGATAAAATCAAAAATAATCGTTGTGAATAGGATTAGGTGATCCTTTCAAGTCCCACATTGACACTAAAAATTAAAAATGTTCAGCGATTCAGTTATATGTAAAGTGAAAATGCTGAGCAGTGGAGTGGGTTTCAGAAGGAAAAAAACAAGAAAAGCAGGAGAAACACACATTATTTACACTGTGCGTGTCAGGTGGGGTGGGGGCGTTTAACAGACGATTGCAATGTAAAGTATTGAGGAAGAAGCGGGGAATTTATATGAAAATTTTCGAGGTTACGTCAGCCCGGATTTTCTGCCGTATGATTAAAGATGGACGGTCACGGTATAAAGGCTAAAGCTTTTTTTAGATTTCAAGTATAAAGGCTAAAGCTGATATGAACTGTTTGGTGTTATTATATATAAATAACGAAAATTTTCAAGCACATAGGTGTGGTGGTGTTGTCACACTAAAGACGTCACTATCTCGTATTATTGAGGCACTAGACATTTAATGTTTAAAACTTACTACTACCTTGGTCTCGTAAAAGATTGTCCCAATTTCTTTTTTGTTTATTTTAAATCATTGTTCACTTTTGTTAATTAATTTTTTAATTTTCATATGTGTTCCGAATCAATGTGCATTGATGAACTAATAAAGTTAAGTAACAATTAAATGAAAGGGTGTATATTAGGAAAAATATTCTTAAATTTCACTTTTTCAATCATATTAATTGAACTTTCTTAAACTATATGAAAAATAATTCGGAACCATTTTTATGGAGTAATATAACTACACCTTTTGCTACTTCCAAATATTATTTTTGAGTAAGTTGGAAATGACTTTCATTAGAAGTATTGTGATATGGTCAAAAATAAGATCTACCAATTTTTTTTTTTATGACTTTTTGTTCAAATAGCATTCATTTTGAAAAATTAATAGTTTCTTTTGGAAGTTCTTTTAAGCAAATATCTTTTGAAAGTCATAATAAAAGGGTAGGGGAATTCTTAACCCCCAAGCAGCAGAGGTAAAGGCCTAAAAACCCCTCTAAAATTCGCTTGGTGTTCTTTCAAGGGAGGAAGAAGAGGGCTTCTTTAGAGAGTTCATTTCTGAAAATCAATTAGCTTCTCTGAAGCAATTAAGTATTTTTTTGAACTTCAAATATCCAAATTGATATAGCTCGTAATCAAACAAAATGTTTTTGGCATTTTAGAAGCCATGCCAAACCAATCACTCAATAAAATATCTTAGACCATACTAGATGAAAAATTAACTAATTTTTGTTGCTAAAACCAAAAAGATTTCCATAATTCCATATTATCTCTTGCATTGGGTAGATATTTTATGTACTAATAACAAACCTTAACATACACATTATCATCCAATAATCAATTTGATATTTCTAGACATGGGTGTAAGAGTTTGTGCGTCTGACAAGATATAATTGGAAATCATTTTTAGCTTTTGTAATCTTTCGATAATATAATGGTGTCAAGCATAAAAGAGTTGCATAGTAGTGTATATGAATTGAGAATCAATTATCAACACAGTTTGACTCCATAAGAAAGAAATCAAGATATTACATGAATGTTTAATATGTATGATGAAAAGTTGATAAACTAATATGATCAATTAGCCATTAGGTATTCATAATAATTGTTATAATTGTGGATAGTGCCAACTATAAGCATTAAGGAGGGGCTACAGGGGGTTCGAGTAGCAATGAAATGCTCGTGCAGCCTTTTGGACCTTTTGGTCTGCCATATTCTTATATTTCTTCTCATCTGAATTTCTATTTTGTACCTACAGTGCCTCTCACTTTGGAACCATCCATCAACAACCAAAATAGGCCCACCGGTTAATTTCTTAAACCAAAGGAAAAGAGGGGGAAAATGAAAAGAAAAATCGTTCTCAATTGTGTGAGACTTACATTTTGCGCTGCAAAATTTCTTGCAAATTATAAATTTTTCAATGTAATATCTTTTATATAGATAAAAATATTATTAGGGATAATCATTAAAACAGTCTCGACATAGTGAGAAGATAATGAGAGAGCTTGGAATCAAGGATGACTCGAGCTGTTATTTGGGTTGTTGGCCAACCCAAATTACTATCATAATAGCACCAAAAAGTTTGGTTAAATTCAATAAAAGCAAATATAATGAAGTTGGGTGATAGGCAAAATCATAAGCGCACGATACCGCCCAAGTAGTATAGGACTAGATGAGTCCTGAATGTCGATCCCACAGGGAAAGTTGTTACATACTTCACTTAAGCTAATTTCACACCAATTGAACAAGGAAATTTAACAATTTTCAAAAGAATAATGATGTTTGTTTAAGCTAAAATTTAAATTAAATACTTTTTCTACTCAAAAGTAAGGAGCAACTCAAATTAATGGACTAAGAAATATATGAATAAAGGCGTTGAGACTAACGAATCCACAATAAACAGGCGTTCCAATTATGCAATCTCACTCATGACAATTCACCATCACGTACTCACAACCAGTTTCACAAATTTAATTGAAAACCTCTCTCGAGCAAATTCAAATCTATCCACTAAGTAAACCCACTATATCTTTATATGAACTTTAACCTAGTCGAATGCATTAATTAACAAGAAACCATTTTTACGGTTGCACAAATCATAAAAGTATATCTCTATCTTCTATGCAATTCATGTCTTCTATTGAAGTGCTAAATTGATGACTTACCTCTCGATCTCCTCACGAATTCGCAAACACAATTACAAGTTGATCAAGCTCATAAAAGGCAAATAAATATCACAATAGAAAATAAGCACGCAATAACAATTAGAATCCTGAATGGAATTAATAAAATCGAAACATGTCTATTGCTTCATCGATTGTTTCAACAAGGGAAATTAGTTAAACATAGTAAAGAACATTATAATATAAGAATTCATAGGGTTTGAATACATAATTAGATTCTTGCAAATAAAATATGAAGAATAGTGAAGAAAACGTTTACACCAAACGAAGAATTTCGTTCTTCAATCTTCACATGAACTCTCGCTTCAATCTCCAAACTCTCAAAAGTGATTTTCTATGATGAGTCTTTTTTCTATGTCTTAGGCTAGACCCCTCTCTATAAGGTCCAAGAAAACCTAAGAAAAAGACTAAAAATCGTGTACCAAGTATGCCATAAAAAAAGTCCTGAATAAAATAGGAAAAAACGGAGAAATTCTGAAAATAGCATCATCCGGCCACATGGCCCTCCTGCGCGCATTCTGCTTCTGTATGCGGCCTACGTGCGGCCGCACCCATCTCGGCTGAATTGCGCGGCCGTATTCCTTCTAAAATTACCCTCTTCGTCCTTCATCTTCTGACTTCATTCACTTTGACCCCCTTACTTTGTCATTCATGCTAAAATGGTCCGAACTCGTTTTAAATTGTACTATTTCGCTCACATCTTAGGTTTTAACCTACAATTGACTAAATTAAATGTAAATACACACTTTTAAACACAAAATCACACAATTGACAACACATATCGGGGATTTAAACAATACAATTAAACACTTATCAAATACCCCCACATTTAGACTGTTGTTCATCCCTGAACAACGAACAAAGCAAAAACACAGAACAATGACAAAATACTTCAATGTTTATTACACATGAGATAACAACTCATAATTGTACTTTTTAATCAACTCAGAATAAGTCTACCTAATAAAAAGTCTCTAAAGCAATGCAAGAGAATTTTTTTTATTTCTTCTTTCACAAGTGCAGAATACGATTTGAAACTCATAAAATGTCATGAATAAGTGCTTTTAAGCAACCATTAGAATCATCAAACAAAGCTTTACATGGAATAGCATAAACTGAACAGGCCGATCCTCACGGATAAGTTTACTCTTTGCTCAAGTGTTTAAGAGTTAAGTGTTTACGCTCACGATTCTATCCACAAGAGAGTTCTACCATAAGCTTATAAAATTTCTCATTCTTTACCACTCGAGTGCACACACATGGCACAAATCACAAGGTCTTTTAAGGGTTGAAACAGGGCTAAGGGTCAAGGTGGGAAAATTTAGGAGGCGAGGCTAATAAACCGTTGAAACTAGTGGCACACAAGTTCATAATCTTCAAGACCATACCCCAAGTGAAACCACTACTCCCTTCATTCTTTCAAAACTCATAACATCACCTATACAACAAGAACATATCACAACTTTCAAAAGAAACTCAAACCCTTATTTCAAAAAGAAACAACCCTACATCCCAACTTTATTTTTTTTCTTTTCTTTCTATTTTCACTGTTTCTTCTTCCCTCTTTCATTTTTTTTTTATAACATATCAACTCCTTTTTTCCCTTTTATTGTTGTTTTTTTTTCTTTTTTTCTTTTCTTTTTAATCACTCCTTTTGTACAAATCGTTCTTTTTTTTTCCTTTCTTTGTTTTCCTTTCAACTCTTTCATTTTTTCACATAACAAGCCACCTCAGCCTAGATATTATCACGTGACTCCCTCACCTTTTCTTTATCAAGACCTCATCAATAACTACTCCCCCGCACTTACTTCTTTCCACCTCAAGTAACAAAATCAATCATAAATCCACTAGTCTATTGGCAACGTAAGGATCTATACTGTTTTTTTCCGGCTTAAGACTAGTATTCAAGGGTGTAAAGAAAAAATAGGCCATTAAGATCAAAGGGGTTATGTAAAAGAGAATTAATTGATAAAGTAGGCTTTTTAGCTAAAGTGGTTAATCAAGAAAGAGTGTCTTAATCATATTCATATCATGCACGTAACAATGCAGCCTCAAAGAGAAATAGAGCAAATTCTAGAGAAACAAACTCATGAAAGAATATCACACATGAACAAACGTAATAAGACTAATAAAGATGTGTCAGTCAAAGGCTCAAACAATCTCCCCAAGTTAAATTTGTCAACCCAATCCAGCCATAACTAATTTCAAGCGAAGCAAATAAATAAAAGGTGCGAGTTCACTAATTCAATCGTGTTATGAATATCTCTAGGTCAACAGCGCAAGTCTATTTTTTCCCTTTTCTTTTCTCTAGCATTGCCTAAGATCCTAATTCTAGCAAAGCTATACTCCAATTAAATCCAGTACTTTAGGATCATGAGTTTCTTTCTCACATGTTCACAAAACACCCAACTTATTTTTTTTAAACATAAAGCAGAACAAATATAAGAAAAAAATTTCTGACTGTACTTTTTTTACTACTTAACACAGAACAACTAAACATAAAAATACTAAATGATAAACAATACTTTTAAAACTACAAAATTCAAACTTAGACAATATGCAGGTCAAGGACATACCAAGATATGGTAAAAATATACATCAGCCAGCTAAAATAATTATCACATAAACAACTCCTCCCACAGTTAATTTCGACATGGCTGATAAGGAGAAAAGGATTAAGAACTTCTTGGGGGCCTGGCTGATGGTGATCTGGATAGTGATCTGATGGGACCCGTTTTCCTTCTTGCTTTGATGCCCTGAATTTCTTTCACGCGTTTAACCAGCCATAAATCCACACCGAGTAACCTGCTCAAATTTACAACTTTTACCGAGCCATTTTTGGGCATATGAAACCACACAATGTATACCGCATCATATTCTAATTTCATGCCAAACGGAGTTGAAATAGGCCAAACGGGGTGGGGACGTAGTTGGTGCCCAGCAAGGACACAACTGTGCAGTGGCAAATTCAACAATGTATATTATGCAGATGAGAAAACTTTGACCCAGCTATCTTTTGGGTATTGAAAGTTTACACATTGGTCTAGCTTCACACATAATTTCATGCCATTCGGAGGTCATTTAAGCCAAACGAGAGGGACCGAAGTTGGTAGGCAGTGGCTGCCAATACTTTTGAAGACAGCCCACAAACTCCCTCTAAACTAAGCATCACCTTCCTAACAGTGCACAACTTAATTTGATCACCCAGAACACCCAGTATGCTCCTTAATGCAATGAAAACTAACCCCATAAAAGTCGAGGCAATCGACACATTGAAAGTTCATTCAAGCATGGAGATCGAGCACATGGAGGGCAACTTCCAGCAGTACTTTGGCAGCAAAATTCACGTATCAAGGCCAATCATTCAAACATAAAAGTGATAAACATCCTATCCCAGCATCTAATTAAGCATATATAAGTAATTGAATACCGAAAATTTCAAGGAAAGAGGCCCAAAAAATTCGAGTAAAACAGCTTGGCAGCAAGGGGTGTTAGGGTGCGAATGAGGAATTGGTTACCCACAATTGAGTTTCAAAGCTAATGTAGCATGCATTGATCATTATATCATCAAGAAATATCGCAATGCAAACAATCAACGCCCAGAAATTCGTAGAAACAGGTCGCGGGTCTTACCAGGAGAGTTGGCCGAATACAAGCTAAAAAAAATCGAGTTAGTTCCAGCAAAACCAAGGCTAATGCTTCCTTACCAGCTAATTCGTCGAGTACAAGTATGAATTCGGGGTTTATGCTTTGTGAAGGGTGAAGAACGGTGAAGAAGCAGAGACGAGAGGGGTTTGTGTGTGCGTATGCGCGCCCGAGGGGGTTACGGTTCTTTTTTTTTTTTTTTATATGGACGAAATTTAAAAACAATAACGCAAAATTTTTAATCCTAATAATAAAATGCAAAAAGGAAAAATCTAATGCATCAATTAAATGAAAAAATAACGAAATTACCGGGTAGGTTCCCTCCCACCAAGCGCTTCATTTATAATCTAGAGCTCGACTTTTCCATGGTTAATTAAAGTGGTTCCAACTGAATCTTAGAGAACTTACATTGCTTATAATTACTCATGTTATACTTGTTCTCCTTGGCTCGACTGTTCTCCTCATAGCCTTCTTCAACCTCATTGGACTTCACCAATCCTTCTTGTTGTGTCCCTTGATCCGTTCTCATGCAATCTTCCTCTTTCGATGGTTGTTCAGGTACATGATACACACTCAATTTCTCTTGATCATTGTATATCCTTAAGATTAACTCACCTACTTCAACATCAATTAAGGCCCGACTTGTTACTAAGAATAGTCGGCCTAAAATTAATGGTATATGATGGTCTTCTTCTATGTCTAACACAACAAAGTCGACTGGGAATATAAATTTTTCCACTTGAATGAGTATATTTTTAACTACACCTCGTGGATGCTTGATGGATCTATCAGCTAGCTCTAATGAAATTGTTGTTTCTTTTACTCCTTCTAGTCTCAATTTCCTGTAGAGAGATAAAGACATCAAATTAACACTTACACTTAAATCACATAAAGCATTATAAATATGAAAATTTTCAAAAGTGCAAGGTATCTTATAACTCTCTGGATCTTTTAACTTCGAAGGTAATTTGTTCTGTATAATAGCACTGCACACCTCGGTTAATGCTACAGTCTCAAAGTCTTCAAGTTTGCGCTTCTTGGACAACATCTCTTTCATGAATTTCAAGTACAAGGGAATTTGTGCTAATGCCTCTGTGAAGGGAATGTTAATATGAAGTTTCTTAAAAATGTCTAGAAATTGAGTCAATTTCTTATCCAATTTTCGGTTCTGCAATCTTTGTAGGAATGGAATGGGAGGGACATAAGCCTTTACTGGCATTTTTGGTGGAGTATGCATCTCAACAATTTCTGGCTGGTGGTCACTTTTCTTCTTTTCAGCTTCAAAAGCTTGATCTTTCTTTTCTTTCACACCTAGCCTTTCAATATGAATTTCTGGAAGCTGAACCCTACTCCTTGTTGTAATCTCCATAACTTGCTCCTTTAGGTTTACTTCTGTATCACTAGGCAAAGCTCTATAGGGTCTTTCTTGCATCATTCTTGCTAATTGTCCAACCTGCTTCACCAAATTCTAAATTGTTGCCTTCGTAATCTGAGTGTCTGTCTCTATTCTCTGCATAAAAGCCTCAGTCTTGGCCATGAAAGCTGCACTAATTTGAACATAATGACAAGTTTGTTTGGCTAGCTGTTCCACTACATTCTCAAGAGATGATCTTTCCTCAGGTTTCTGAATTTGTTGTTGTGGTAGCTGTGAACATTTGCTAAATTTCCCCCCTATGAAAAGTTTGGATGATTTCTCTATCCCGGATTATAGGCAGCTGAATACGGGTTCCATTGTTGTCTCTGCTGATTTTGAATATAACTCACATCTTCAACACTACCCGTATGAGCCAACGGACAATTAGCCAATAGGTAATTAGCACTAAAATTTTAACAAGCTGCATTTTTTGTTTGCATAGCCTTTACCTGATGACCGGTCGTTATCTCCTCAAGCTTCTTATTTATGACTGCTATCTGAGCTGCTAATATTGAGTACTCATCACTGTCATGAGCAACAGCTGATTTTCTATGCAAAACTCTATCTGCAGATGGAAATAGAGCGTTTGTTGACATTAATCGCTCAAGCAGCTGATATGTTGCATTTGGAGAATTTGCCGTAACTGATCCTGATGCTGCAGCGTCTAGGATAATTCGATTCCCTGAAGTAAGCCCACCGTAAAAATATTTTACTTGATAAAATTTGGTGAGCCCATGAGTTGGACACTTTTTAAGGAGCCATTTAAATCTTTCTCATGTTTCATACAGAGTCTCAGCTTCGTACTGAGCAAAACTGGTTATATCTTAAAGTAACTTTGCTGATTTAGCTGGTGGATAATACTTGATCAAAAACTTCTGTGCCAAATCTTCCCACGTTGTAACACTCATGGCGGAGAAAGAATATAACCAATCACGAGTCGTCCGTGAAGAGTCTCATTTTAATGGCATCATCAGAAACATCATCAAAAGATGCAGCGTTACATAAGTCTAGAAAATCCGTAATATGAGCATGCAGATATTCATTTGCCAGGCCTTTGAAGGAACACATATTCCTTATCATAGTTATCAAATCAGGTCTTAACTGGAAATTTTGCCTTCCATAAGCTGGTGGAGCAACGCTTGATTGACTTGTGGGACGCGGTAGTACCATAAATTCACTGAAAGGACGATCATCATCGTCAATAATAATTGGCAGTTGAGGTTGAGGCGGAATATTATCTCTCAGTGTTGGGAGTCATTCATCCCCTCCATCTACCACATCTTGTTGATCATCCATGGTTAATTTTTTCAGAAAGGTTTTCTCCCTTCTTTCGTTGAGTCTTTTGTCAAAAGCATGTTCTAGCTACGGATCAGGAAGTACTAAACTCGAAGAGGAACGTGTCATGCACCAATGGCAAGGACCTGAGAGAAAAATAAAACAATTCAACTAGTAATAAAATTAACAAAATGAAATAAATAACTAAAACTGTCCCGGCAACGGCGTCAAAAATTTGATAGGCAAAATCGCAAGCGCATGATCCATTCAAGTAGTATAGGATTAGATGAGTCCTGAATGTCGATCCCATAGGGAAAGTTGTCACATACTTCACTTAAGCTAATTTGACACCAATTGAACAAGGAAATTTAACAATTTTCAAAAGAATAATGATGTTTGTTTAAACTAAAATTTAAACTAAATACTTTTTCTACTCAAAAGTTAGAAGCAACTCAAATTAATTAACTAAGAAATATATGAATAAAGGCGTTGAGACTAACGAATACACAATAAACATGCATTCCAATTATGCAATCCCACTCATGACAATTCACCATCACGTATCCACAGCCAGTTTCACAAATTTAATTGAAAACCTCTCTCGAGCAAATTCAAATCTACCCACTAAGTAAACTCACTATATCTCTATGTGAATTTCAACCTAGTCGAATGCATTAATTAACAAGAAACTATTTTTACGATTGCACAAATCATAAAAGTATATCCCTATCTTCTATGCAATTCATGTCTTCTATTGAAGTGCTAAATTGGTGACTTACCTCTCGGTCTCCTCACGAATTCACAAACACAATTACAGGTTGATCAGGCTCATAAAAGGAAAATAAATATCACAATAGAAAATAAGCACGCAATAACAATTAGAGTCATGAATGGAATTAACACAATGAAAACATGTCTATTACTTCATTGATTGTCTCAACAAGGGAAACTAGTTAAACATAGTAAATAACATCATAATATAAGAATTCATAGGGTTTGTATACATGATCAGGTTCTTGTAAAGAAAATATGAAGAATAGTGAAGAAAAAGTTTGCACCAAACGAAGAATTCCGTTCTTCAATCTTCACACGAACCATCACTTCAATCTCCAAGCCCTCAAGAGTGATTTTCTATGATGAGTCTTTTTTCTATGTCTTAGGCTTGACCCCTCTCTATAAGATCCAAGATAACCTAAGAAAAAGACCAAAAATCGTTTACCAAGTCTGCCATAAAAAGAGTCCTGACTAAAATAGGAAAAAACCTAGAACTTCTGAAAATAGCACCATTCAGCCGCATGGGACTGTGCGTGCGACCGCATGGGCCTCCTATGTGCATTCTGCTTCTGTATGAGGCCTATGTGAACCCATCTCAGCTGAATTGCTTCTGGTCGCACATGCGGCCGCATGCGTTGGCCATGCGGCCGCATTCCTTCTAAAATTACCCTCATTGTCCTTCAACTTCTGAGTTCATTCGTTTTAACCCCTGTACTCTGTCATTCATGCTAAAATGGTCCGAACGCGTTCTGAATTGTACTATTTCGCTCCCATCTTAGGCTTAAACGCTTATCATTGGGTTTTAATTGCTATGTGTAGCTAGACAGATCCATTAGTATTTCACTTTAATTGTCAGGGTAAATAACACAAAAGTCCCCAACCTTTGCAAAAGGTAATAATTCCATCCTTAACCTTTTTTAAGCATATAGGTCCCCAACCTTTTAAAAATATGCATAAAAAGTCCTTATAGGCAATTTTTATCCATTTTCATATTTATATATTACAAAAGGACAATTCTACCATTGTTGTGTGAAATAAAAGGAAAGTAGATCAAAAACCTTTTAAAACTTTATTTTCCAATTAGTTACTCTAATTTTTAACTATATCTAGATGTGAAATTTTGGAATGAGAGAGGTTTTAGCGAAAATAAAGGGGAAAAAATCCTCCCCCTTTTTCCAATTATTCAAACATTCAATTTTTTCCACAAGAAAAATTTATACATGTTTAATCATTCCAAATTTTATAACTTGAATATCAATCACATTTCAATTATCATTATTTATTTAGATTTAAACCTTAGAGAGTTCATTGCCTAGTGGTGGCGATGTTAGGTATGCATGTACATATTGTGTTAATTGGTAGATAAGAAAATGATATACAGATGAATATATAAGTGTGCAAAAGAGTAGAGAGATCAAAATAAATTTTTAAAATTTTCGTTTTTATAAAAGGTGAAATTGTCTTCATAGAAAAAGTGAGTAATGAATGGAAACAAAAATAGTATGTATGAACCTTATATGCTTATTTTTCAAAGGTTGGAAACCTATATGCTTGAACGAAAAAAGTTAGGGATGAAATTGTTACTTTTTTGCAAATGTTGGGGACCTTTTGTGAAATTTACCCTAATTGTTGTTTTGTCTACTTCAATTAGAATAATTTTAAATGGACAAAAAAAGAGACAAAAAATTTGACAAAATTGACAAATGTCATAAGTGAGTGGTGTTGATACAAAAATAATGTGATGTGTTAAAAAATAAAATTGTATCATGTGTCAGTTTTGTTAAAATTTTTGTATACGGTTTTATTCAAATAACACAACTCAATTTCAATTAAATAACGTTTCAACATTTCTATTTCACATGAACAATAAAACAGACGTTAGACGAAATTTTTTCACGCCGATATCTTACAAAGAGAAGTTCAGCTCAGATTTTCTATTATCATATTCAAACAGTTGAATTTGGCCAATCATGAAAGTGCATTAGTGAATAATTAAACCTAATATCACTCTAGGTCCCTAAGTTACGGTTTATTGACAGAAGTTATGGCCTATTCCCTACTAAAAATGATCTAATACTATATGTATAGCATCATATGAAGCCATATGGCCATGTGACATGTAGCAAGACACGACAAATTGTTGTAATTTTCCATGTGACTTCCCCCAATGCACGCCACATAGTCATATAGCACAATATTGTGTCATACCATATATAGTGTTAGATTGAGATTCAGGGTGTGTATGTTGGTCTCCCCTCAATTCAAATAAATTCTAATGCTTGTTTCAATTTCTGATTCGCATGTTACCGCTGCTACATGTCATCACGCTGTCCATCGCATTTATGCTGCTGTTCTCCAACCCGCTTCTCCGCCAAGCAGCATTGCTTATGTCTGCAGCTAATGCAGCCAGTTCATGGCTAAGGAGAGATGGAGGTTCTGCATAGTCAACAAACTCAGGACCCAATAACCAGCTAACCGGTGTACCACCGGCTGGATTTTCACAGCAACCATGGCCACATCGTTGAGGGATCAATCTATCACTGTAAGCTCCTCCCAGGAATTTAGAAGTCCCAATAGAAGGGTTTGAAGATTGAACTAATGCACCTTGCAAGGGGATGGGTCCTGGACATGGATGTAAACTTTGTGGGCCATCCATGGAATTGCAAACAGTAAACGCGCTAACACGAGGTACAGGACGGAATAAAGTCGGAGGGTCAGCTGCTGTATCAGATGATTTACCTGCTGATTGAGCCTTCTCTTCCCCGTGGTCATCAATCACATGTTCCACAGAGCTGACATCTTTCATTTCAAAGGATTTTAATGAGTTGGCATCACCATATGATGGAGTTTCTTCAGATGATGCCTTTGATTTTTCTGCATTAGCATCTTCCATGACATTGATGGGTTCAAACTTATATGCTCCAAGTTGCATGCAGCGACGCCTCAGCGTGGAATTCCAATGATTCTTGATTGCATTGTCTGTTCTTCCTGGCAAAAGCCTCGCAATTGCTGCCCATTTATTCCCATGAATAGCATGGGCCTGAAGTATGATGCGATCTTCTTCATCTGTAAGAATTGCTGCCTCATTAGTGATTTTTGCAATAACAATTTAAATCACTGATTTAGCAAAAATCCTCAATTACTACAGGATGTCATGAATGTAAATAAGGATCAGATACGATAAAGTTACTGAGAATATCTTTTTTATATATAACACCTGGAAACAAGCTATGCACTACACTGCAAACATTAAAAGATTGAATCTAAATCATGAACCAGAATAAGAGGAAAACGAATTATCATCAGAATAATTTAACTAAGAATTCAGATGAGATTGTGAATCAAAGCAATGGCCTGTTTGATTTAGATTCTTTCAAAATCAATTCTCACCAAACTCATTTTCAACCACACATTTATCCATTAAAATAATCTTGCACGTAAATTCATAACTTACTTTTCAACACAAGTTCTCCCAAAAAATCATTTTTTCACGAAATCAATTCTCCAAAAATCAAAAGCATGCAACTATTTGTCAATACCAATTATATTTTATGGGAGATCAGAAGCTTCAATCGAAGATGCAAGGTATAGACAAGCATGTAATGACTTGTGGCATGATTCTGCATAACAAGGCACTGCTCCCCCATAACAAACCATATCTGGGTATATAGGACTCAGAGCACCACCAATATCATGTAAAATACACAAATGTACAGCCCAATTTAGTTGTATTAAGTCAGAAACTCTCATAGCTTTTTTTTTTTTTTTTTTTTTTTTTTTT
>CAVNYN010203368.1:94422-169735 GCA_963692815.1 Nyctanthes arbor-tristis | reverse complement strand
TCATCCTTCCCCTGTTTTGTCTACTGGGTCTTGGATTATTGGGAATCTGTAAAATTGAGGAAAAAGAAGAAATTAGTCCTCTGAGACTGCAGGCGATAACAAACTACTAGAGTTCACTGGAAAGCAGTTTAGAAGAGAAAAGTGCTGAAAGGATGCTATGTAAGTCTAAAACTAACCAAGGGAACTGGAGATGGTTGGAAAGCAGGTCTGGAGGGATCTGTAAAGCCATTTGCCCTCCATCCTGGCCTCATCCCCAGGGGCTGATACATTAAACCAGGTCGGGCAGGAACTTGAGAAACAACACCAGGAGATGGGTAGTAAAGAGTAGGATATCCGCCAGGAATAACAGCTGAAGGTCCTACCAGCCCCGCCATACGGTGCACATATTGTAGTTGTAACTGAGCTTGTCTTTCTTCTTTCCTCTGAGCAATAGCTGCATACAATGGCTTCCTATGCAACATGAAACCTGTAAAATTCATGGATAAGCAGTATCCCAATCTATAATGGGCAGTATTGAATTGTTAGCACTAGAAACTTAAATGAAAAAAAACGATCTCTTACAAGGGGAGAAAGATAAGAAATTGCTATTAATCACGAGGTTTAACATAAAATGGAGGCAACATAGTTCACAAAAAATTTCCACTGGTGTTTGCTGAGACAAAATGACAAACTACTATACAGCATATGAAGAAAAATGGAAATCAAACGGCAAAGAGGCCATTTGCAACTGCTATGCATATGATTGTTTATCCAGCTTCGCATCCAATGTAATTGATTACCAAACAAGTTTTCCATTATCAAGAAAATATAAGAATACATACCATACCATCAGGGGGAACCAAATTTCAACAAAAACTACCCATATCCAAATTCTGGACAAAATTGCGGCAGATTTTCAAAGATGAAGTAGAAGTTTTAGAAACTACTATGGCATCTATAAAGCAATTATACTTGAGGCGACCAATTTATGTGCCTCAAACTACCTAACATCAGCCTGATCCTTAAATGTGGGAGTATCATATCTATAAGAGACTGTCCACAAAGCACTGGGGAGAGGAATGACCAAGGGGGATATCATTCAAAGGCTTGCTTTCTAGTATCATTTAACAGGACAAGAGTCCCTCAACTCTCAAGGTTCCTGAAGAAATCATTAGAAGTTTCAGAAATTCTCATGGTATATATCAACAATTTTAGACAGAGATGATTTTTAGATCCTCAAATTATGTAACCTTAGCTGGATCCTCAAACCTGAGATCATCAAATTTATAAGACTTCCACAAAAGGTTGGGAAGGGACTGAGGCTTATTTTCTAAGATTAAAGAGTCTCATATCCTGAAGGATGCAAACTGCGACAATTTGATAAAAAAAGAATCTAACGTGCATCCAAGACTTAAAAATGAATAACAAGGCTACAAAATGGTATGTTGGCTCAGAGCCTCAGACTTCTCCAAAAATTTGCATGTAGTAAAAGGGGTAGAATAAAATAATAAAAAGAGGGGAAAAAATGACAAATTGTTTTACCTTAGATTATAAAAAAGCTAACTAATGTCTTTGAATAATAGCATTTAAGCATCATAAATAGCAGACAGGTGGGAAGCACAGTCACAATAGCTGCATAAAGAAAGCAGTTCTGGAATGTCATCACCACCATTTTAGAGGCCTGTTATGAGATCAGCCTCCTCATGCAATGCTAATTTCATATCTTCTTGATGAGCAAAAGTTCATCTAATACTACAGTTGCATATGGCTAACAAGCAGAAGAAATAAATATCCAGGTATCGCTGAATCTGGGGAACCAAAGTTTTATTCACAATCTCAAATGCTTATCTCTGACTTCCTAAGATGATATTGCACTCAAGCTAAACTCACACACAACTATTCTCACCATGGAAAGTGTTCACAGCTTTGATTGCCTCCTCAGGAGTGGAGAAACAAACAAATCCAAACCCCTTACTGAGTCCTTTATCATTATGCATAAGCTTTGCGGAAGTAATAGTACCACACTGACTGAAGTGATCCCGCAGCTCATCTTCTGTCACATCATCATCAATGTTCTTCACATACACATTTGAAGCCTGAGATCAAACGGTCAAAATGAAATTATGAACACATAAATGATGATTAAAAAATAATAATAATAGAAAAAGAGTTCATTTACAATGCTTCAATGAAGGAAATGATTTTTGAGAACCTGGTATTTCAAGATTCTCTCTCTCTTTTTCTCCTCAAACTGACGACGTAACATTTCCTCACGTTCTGCCTTCTTTTGTGCTCGGGCCACATATAAAACCTTTGAGCCTACTCAACAACATACACAACGATAAGAAAAAGCTCCCAAATAGCAGCAGCTGTGACAACATCACATATAATCCTCAGTAGAAGTTCGCGACTATACCAAGCTGTGTTCCATGAAAAGCTTCCACTGCATGTCTGGCATTGTCCGGATTCTCAAAGTTGATGAATCCAAAGCCTCTTGATGCACCATTCTCGTCTTTGGAGATGGCTAGGCTTACAATTTTTCCATATTCTGAGAATTTCTCCATAAGGAGTTCCTCGGTGACATCTGGATCCAAATTCTTTATGTACAGATTTGTATACTTAGCTTCAGGGTTGGTTACTGCCCTGTCACTCTTCTTCACAAACTTGCCAACATAACTGCACAAAGAAAATGTTGGTGGGTGGTAATTGGTGCTAAGAAAATTATCTTGCCACTATAAAATTTTCATATATCAGCACACATGTTGAGGATATAGGTAAGGCAACTAAAACAATACATTTGTTTGTCTTCAACAATAGAGCAATTAAGGTTCTCAATGGCAGCATTTGCAGAGTTTTCTGACTCAAACTGGACAAAGCCATATCCTTTGCTTTTCCCATCGGATGTGACAATTTTACAAGACAATATATTACCAAACTTCTGAAACATTTCTTGAATCTTCACACTATCAATAGAGTCGCTTAAGTTCTGCAGAGAAAACCCAGAACCAGTCAATATTATCAAACAAGTTCACCAACTAAAAATAAAGAGAATTTCAACAAGACAAAAATTTTTATGAGTTAAAACAGCAATATACCTTTACAAACACATTCCCGATACCACTTCTTCTTGCATCAGGATCACGATGCGACCACATAACCCTTATCACTTTTCCATTCAATGTAGTATGATTTTTCAGCTCAATAGCATTGACAGCTAAAGATAAGGGAAAGAGATTAGTATGAGTAACTCTAATTAGAAAAGACTATACCATACTCGATGGCAATTGAGGGATCAAATACATAAAGCCACAAAATAACAATCCTCACAATGAAGCTAAATTATTAGTATATCTATCAGAATTGTGGCAGGCTTGATGTCCAGATTCTCCCGAAATCTAAATGGTACCGATTAATCAATAACAAACTGAATTACCAAAGGCAGTAACTAAGCAATATTTGCACCACCTCTTTCCTTAGTCACAGTTTATCTGTTAATTGATATCTCAGAGACATTAAAATGCAAACCATGAAAAAGATATTAAAAGTCTAACCTTGGTTCAATCTATTACAAACCAAATGAATCATCATTCGTTTTCTCACACGAAACATGCCACATGTGGAAAATATAAAGCAGCTAAGGTTTTGAGCAAAAAAACCAACTGGAGATGACTGTCTTTTTCCAATTGTAAAAAGAACTCAATTCAACAGCCACAGTCCTTTTCTTCTTCATCAACCATTAAAAAGGGGGAAATCAACAAATTACTTGAATTATTATTTTTTATGTTTCTCTCTCTAACGTTACAAATAAATTTAGGAAATTTACCAGTAAATCGTGATCAACATTTCCTAAATGATTTCATATATGCATAAAATCTGTAAAATAAGGTGCATCCATCAATGTGCAAAGGTTCGGTGACATGTAGTAATCCAAAACCAAAATCAATAACTTTTCATAAATTTATGTATGTACACTCAAAAAAAAAATTTTTTTAATAACAGTGACCAGTCTGATCAATTCAAAAAAAAACCCAATCGAATTTCTAACAAACAAATTAAAATCAACGAATTCACAACTAATCCAATCGCAAAAACTTATCAGAACAGAAAAACACTCCGATCCACTCAACACCCCCGCCCGAGGGGGGGGGGGACTTCCCACACACCCGCCCCCACACAAACGGAGTCACACATATAGAGTCACCGATAAACATAACCACAATGCATGTACACAAAACAATACCGTCTTGAGGGGAGATGAAGTTGACGTAGCCATAACAGAGAGAGCGGCCAGTGGCGGAATCACGGCAGACACGCACGGACGCCAGACTCTTAAACTCCGCAAATGCATCAAACAACTGCGCATCCGTCACATCCTGGTGCAGGTCCCCCACATATAGCGACGCCGGAGTTGCCGGAACCACTGATGCTACTGCCATTCCTTCCCACAACAGAATTCTCTATATATACCTATACGTATATAAATAAATTTGCTTTATTTTGTGTGTGTATGTGAAGAAACTGAAGCTCTAGATAGAGATGCAAATTAGACGGTAATGAATGAATCTGAAAGCTGATACTGAGAATAGAAAGAGGGAGAGAGAGAAGGAAAAAATGGATACGATTATCCTTATAAAGAATGGCGTTTTAATTAGGAGAAATCGTTTAATAGGGAAAAAAATTGGGAGAAGAAGGGGAAAGGGGAATTATGGATAGAAGATGAGGATAAAATTGGAGTAATAATAATAATAATCTGAATTACTAATCAGAATTTCACGACGACTGCGTTTTTGCTAATGGCTGATTTTGCATGGACGCGGGAGTTTTGTGGCGTTCCGCTGAGCGCATACCGGAAATGGATTGTGTCCGGGGATTAGTGGTCACGCTCGTTGATCGACGCGTTGGGTAGACGCGATGTGTCACGTGGATTTTGATGCGCAACAAATTCTATGACGCACTATGACGCACGACTGACATTAATTGCGAATTAATTAATTGATTAATTGGGGACTGACCAAGATAATAGTAGATTTTAAAGGAAATTCAATGTCAAATTAATGAGCTATTACTAGGGCTGGGCCAGAAAATCGGTTCGGGCCGATTTGGTTTGATTTTTCAACTCCGCAGGTTGGGCGGCGGGTTCTTGGATGGCGAACCTCTGGTTCGGTTCGCGGGTTTGACAGGTCAAACCTAGTCGAAACAGAACCAGACTGGACCGTTCGGTTTAACCGGTTTGGAACCTTTTTTTCTCATTTTTTTTATTCTTTTCTTAAAGCAAGATTAATATTGGGGAAAAAAGTTAAAGGGAAAAAACCAGTGTGAAAAAAACTATTTCTAAATAATGTGTAGGGGAAAAAGTAGGGGGGATGAATATGAATTAGATACGTGACAGTATTTTATTAGATTGGAAGGAAAGTGAGAGTTCGGAAAAATAGTATTTTATTAGATTTCGGGGGAATGGGATAGGGAAAAAACCTAATTTGGCCCATCATGTAGGTTTTTACTCCCCCTAAAATAGGTTTTCCCCCTCTATTTTGACACACTATTTGGGTTGTTGAGGGAAAAACCCAAACCTAATTCTACTTGTGCTCTTCCGATGTTTTTTTAGTTCAGCCTTATTTCATAAATCACAATACATTATCAAACACTCAAAATACGACTTTTCTCCAACCTAAACTAACAATTCAAATCAACCCTCAAAATCTGAAACCCTAATTTTCTCCCTTCCGTCGCCTCCGCTGCCACTCAACTTCTGCTACCACCACACTCCTCTATCGCTGCCGCACCATGCCGCAGTGCCTCTGCCTCTGCTACTCCATGTCACGGTGCTTGGGTTTGGTTGTCCTGCCCGTCGGGCCTGTCTCAGTTTGTAAAATTGCAAATAGACTTACGTCGGGTTGGTCTCGGGTCCAGGCCAAACCCGACCTGACGCCCAAGCATAGTTATTACTCTTTCCTTCCTATTAAAAATAGTCAACTGCTACATTTCTTTTTCTGTGCCAAATTATATTCTCCATCTATCCCAAAAATATATTCCGCATTTCCTTTTTTATCTGGCTCAAGTTATATTCCCCTTTTCTAAGTTAATTTTTTAGTTTTCTAATATACCATCATTTATGATGTATAGTAATTAACAACAAAGAGTAAGTAAAGTGAAATATTAAATAAATCAAATGACATATTAGAAATGTATTGTTAAATTGTACATTTCTAATAACATTAAATGATATTTTCTTAATCTATGTGAAAAATAAAAGGGGAGTATCTTTGTGGGACGGAGAGAGTAATATAATACTCTTTTTTTAATTATTTCCAGACTATTCATTTTTTATCTGTTCAAAATTATAGTTTATTTTCCTTAGTTAATTTTTTAGTTTTCTTATATACCATTATTTAATGTGTATTTTTATTAACAAATAAAAATTATTAAAGTGTAATAATAATTAAATGAAGAGGTATATTAAAAAAGTATTCTTCAATTTAAGAAATGGTGTATAAAAAGAGGACCATTTTTTGGGTAATTATATATACACTATTTGTTTTACTAAGCACAACACATTTTTATTAATGTGAATATCCTAAATAGTATTTAAGCTCCTAAAAGTTTCTATTATATTTTTTCTCAAATTTTTAATTTAACTATCCTCTTGTGTTCTAAATGATCGAATGCATTTAACAAAATTTGATTTTTTATACATTAAAATCATATGAAAATATATAGTTGTGTATAATTAGATATTATTTTTTTGTTTATTTAAAAATGTTAAGCAATTCCCACAATGAAATTTTTAGAATCAAGTATTATTCGATACAACATTTCATGATAGTAAGATGTTACAAATCAAAATATGACGAAATAAGTTAATGATTCATAAAGAATTTAAAACATAAAGGATGATGAGTATAATTAAATTGTGATGTGGTTAGTAAAAGATGTGCTGTCAATATAACCGCCCCTATTTTTCAGAGATCGGAAGAGCGTCGTGTTCTATGAAGTCATGTGTTTATCTGTTGGTACATATTACTTCTGTCCCAACAAGATGATCCTATTGCTTTTTCAAATAGATTAAAAAAGTTCATTTAATGATATTAGAATAGTAAATTTTAACATCATTTCCCTATTATATCATTTCATTTATTAATTATTTCACTTTAATTCTATTTTTTTATAACAACTATACACATTAAATAGCGGCATATAAGAGAATTAATATTTCAACTGTTTTTTAAAAAGGAAACTGGACCACATTTTGAGACAGACGAAAAAGGAAAATTGGACCATCCTTTTGAGACGGAAGTAGTAATTTATTTATGTGGAATTTTAGAGAGATATGTAAAAGTGACATTAATAGATGACATTTTTATGTGGAACACATTTATTGGGTGATGATCACATGATTATTTTTCAATCATCTAATACAAGTGTGTCACATATACAATATCATCTATTCATGTCTCTCTAGAATTTTTGATTTATTTATTGTGTGTTGAATACAATATGTTATGAGGATTCAATTAGATTACAAGTATGAATAAAAAAAAAAAAAAGATTACAGGTAATTAACAAGTTGTTAAACAGTACAGAATCAGACTAATCACCCATTTCAAACAGGACCAACAACGTTCAATTAATTAGATAATTTAAAACTATTAATACTATTAATTAATTAACCTTAAAAGACAAATTTTTTTCCTTTCTATATAAATAGTTGAAAAATTATCTTTAAATTTTTTCTGTTCTTTTCACTATACAAAATTTTTATTAGTTGAACCCGATTTTTTTTTTCAGATTATATTTTAAATTTCTCTTTTTAAAATGATTAAGACTAGTTTACTTGGTCGGTTTTTTGTTTCAAGCAGATTGGCCAGTCTTGTCCAGTTTCCTGCGATTAATGAATAACGACCTTGGTCCAAAAGTTGCTTTCGAGGAGGTGCGACGGACGGACAAACAAAATGGGTGCGCGTAGAGTAGATAATGAGAAGCCAGCGCAGATAGAAAAAGTACATGTGGACCCCTGAAAATCAGTACAAGACTCCTTCAAAACTGAATTTTAATTTTATTTATTTATTAAAGCTTATGGGAGAAATGTAGGTTCATGTTTTAATACATCTAAAACTGGCATGACAATATTTGCTGGATAAAATTCAATCAGAGGAACTTTCGTCTTTTATAGCACAAAACAAACCAAAATTGCACCATGAGTCCTCACGTTATTATTTAAGTAACAGGTCAAGTCCCCAGAAGTTGATTATAATCGGATACAGGAAGGAAAAAGCCACAGACTATAATATATTAACAACATTGAAATAAATGCTGTAATTTTACAACTAAAAACAATTGAACAATGTGCTGTCCAAACACAAATGATAAACTACAAACCGGCTCCCAAAATTTCAGACTCATCTGTACAGGCTAAGTTGCTAGTGACCAAGCATTTGATTCTTCAAGCATAGTCTTGAAAATAACTTATAGAGACCGTGCACTCTTAATATGGAGGAAAAATTTCCATGGGAAGAGAAAGAGAGACCAATTTTCAGTTAGAGTTGGGGTTGGGGTATAGGTTGAGGTCACTTCCACCAGAAGTCGGGGGTTCTCGAAGATTAAACATGGGGCATTCAAGCCGCCATTGTTTCACTAAATTGGGAAACGGAAAAATAGAGGCTAAGAAAAGAGCTATTCTTAGGAAGAAAAAGGGACTACAATTGCCTGCCAATTGCAATAAATATAAATTGGCCCCGGCGAAAAAATGAGGATACATTGAGATAATTTACAGCAAGAGAAGTCCAACTACCAATATATGCAGCAGGAAGGCAATGTTGCTCTTACAGATCAACTTGTTGAGCATACTACTTGATGAGCCACTGCTCACACTCAGCTGTCCTGCATTAACAAATTCATCCTTCCCGGAAGTTATAGAGACGTTGACAGCCATTGAACCTGAAGAAAAGAGATTTTAAGATATAATAGAAGAATGAGCAACAGGAAAGTTAAGCCTGCCATCAAATATTCTCAAAAAGATGAAACAAACTGGAAGGAATACAGCACTTACAATCATAGTCTGCCCATCCTATTCTTTGATGAGCCAAATCATAAACAAAGATTTTATCTTTAAGAACAAGATCTGAAGACAAGAAAAGGGTAAGATTCATTGTCTCAACTCTCAATATTGTTCAATGTTTCCAAGGAGAGGGAAACAACTAAAAAAAGAAAGGAGGAGGAGTTGATAACTTCATCCAAAAATTCCGCGAGTTTAGAGTGATCAATTGAATTCTACTTTACATATTGTGTTTAATGTCTATTTGCTTGCTGTTGATAAAATCTCGTTGAGCAATATCAGAAGTACCAGAGCAAATTTATATCCACACATGAAACAACAGTATGCTTAAGGCAAAAGAATAAAAAGATAGCAATGGCAGAGAACTAGCGTGCTCCAGCCTCAAGCTTCGACTTCCCAGAATAATCATACTGCGTATAGGTCTAACAAAGGAAAGAAGTCCTTATTCCACCAACACACAGAAAAAAAGAAAAAACATGAAAAAATAAAAAAAAAAACACTCTTTCATGGACTATTATGCATGATGGCATATAAGATTCTTTGGCAGGACCAAGTAGTTGTACCACTCTCTTCACTGTAAGGGGAAAAACTAGATGGGATGCTCAAGAGCTATTCAAGCTTAGACCATGGTCGAACTTTGCGATTCGAAGTTACTAAAATAGTCAAAAATCAAAGGAAGGGTTTTTAATTAATCAACTATTTATTGAGAGGAGGGTGTTCAAAGAAGCTTGCTAGAGGCTATAATAGACCATATTACATGGTTAAGTGGAGTCATTCCAAAATCTCCATGTCCATTATGAGGTGCTAGAGAATACGAGAGCTGCTTATTATTGCTTGAATTACTCGGACATTATGAGGTCAAATATAAACAGAAGTAATAATCTGGGGATACTGAAACTTGCTCTATGCGTGAACAGGCCAATATTGTGGCAAGTTCAGCTATATGATTTGAGTAATTCCCCAATCTTATGCTGTTTCAAGCCTGAAACTTCTACGGTCGGTTAAGTAGCAACACCATTCACTGAATTGAATATGCCTAACTTCAGGTATAAATGATTGGTTAAACAACAGGTGGTTCATTGTCAGTTTTATTTTTATTTTCTTTTCTTAACTCACATAACAGGTATACAATTATAGGTTAAACCGTAAGAGATCGGAAGAGCACACTCTACAGAAATACTAAATTTAAGAGTTGGAGAAATTACAAATTAAACTAAAAGAGGTATCTAGAAGATTATCGTCCTTTTGAAATAATCATTTAAGCATCTTAGTCCAGTAACCAACCTCCTAAAATTGTTGTGCCTGGAGATTGAACTTTAATAAAGCCAATACACCACATTGCATAACCATCCTGCAGGAAAATGGTAAAATTAAGAATAGCATCAGGGATAAGAAAGAAAAAATAAGTTGATAATATGGATAGCATGATCTAGAGACAACTACAACACTTACAACAAATCCCATATGCACAAGGTAATCCACTGGTCTTAAAACCAGGGATGCACTGCCAGCAAAATTTAAAGAAACTGAAGGGAATATCTGACCCATGCTGTGCAGGAACAAAAACAGATATTAGTCAAGAGTCCAAACAATGATATATCATTAACCATTTTCCAAGGTTATTAGACAAAAATAACTCCAGAGAAATAAGATCGGAAGAGCACAGTCTGTAGAGAACCTTGTGGAGGCTAGATAGCACTGGTTTCCTTTCGAAATGATTGGCCTGGCAGATTGAGAAACAGCAGCAGTTATCTGCAGATAGAGTAAGCAATTAGAAAAGATCTCTACAAAATTGACCTAAGAAAACAGAAGGCTGCCAGATCAATTGTGCAAGGACAGAAAAAAGTGGATTTCATGTTTCTGGTTCTAGAAATTTGGACCAGAAGGTTAATTTCAAGCCCCTGACTATCGCGCGATCAGATAAGCACAATCAGGCATAAATATAATCAAACGGGTACCTTCACCACTTTCCTAACTTTGTAATTCTATTAATTACGCAAAATGAGTGAGGGATGCAAACTTACTGCAGCAACAAAAGGATCATAAGCTTCTTCGACAAGGTATGCCAAAGTAGTTCCAGAATCAATAATAGTCCCTTGGTTGCCTGAAGTTGTAAACACCTCTGGATCAATAGGCAACAGCTGCCCATTGACAGCAATGCTTTGCAGATATAAATTATAATGTGGCCTGAAACATTGGAGAGAAAAGATCAACACTTTGCAAAATCATTGTATGACATATGATATATGATATGATGTCTCAATATTTCCTAATTTGCTCATGGTGGAAGAAAGAAACAGTCAAGAAATTTATCTCTTCGTTATCTGATATGAAAGACATCATAGGAACTGGTCATATACATATAGAGTCTATTTGCTACAAGAAGCTAGTTTTAACCTGTGTGGTATGTATGCAAAAGAGGAAATAGTTTCTAAGTTGGTGAAATACGTACTGCGATGGAACAAGTGGAGTGTAAACTATTCTTGGATCTAAAATCTGTCCAAGAACTAGTATACCTCCACCATTTCCCTCTCCTTTTAGGCAATGAGAGAACACTTTAGGAGTGATGCCATGCAATGACAATTGTGATATTACGGAAAGACCCTGCTGGCCAAAACCAAATATGCCATCGACTGCTCTATCTGATTTAGTCAAGTCCCCAGACATAGAGGTGCTGCACCTGTTCCCACATGAATATAAACATTTCAACCAATAAGCTAAAAATCTTTGCAGGAACAAGGAAAATCAAATATTCAGTGACAGGAAAGATATTTGACTCTAGTTTCATCAACCCAATCGTTCAAATGTTTAATAATATTTGGCACTTTCTGCTTTTGCTTATGATTGCTCAAATGATTGGGAAAGAACTAATGGTGCGTTTGATTGCAATTTTTTTCCATGGAAAATGCCATTTTCCACATAAATTTTCTTGGTCTAATCAAACACATCTTTATTTTCCATGGAAAACATTTTCCATCTAAGGCCAAATAGTAGAGATTTTCCGTAAAATCAAGGAAAATGAATTCCCATGGGGGGGGATGGGAAAATATTTTCCATGGAAAGTCAATTCCAATTCCTTTTCCAACCTCCAATCAAACGCACCCCAATTCTTTTTGCACCTTTAGTTCCAATCTGTTCTCACAGTAAACTGCAAAGGTTCAATTATGAAGCGGTCTATGCAAATGCTAATTTTAACCAACTGGCATAATCATAATAATTATGCAGGAATAACACTTCCTCTGAAATGCTTGTGAGATTGATGCAGTCGACTTATTATTCAGTTGCTAACAATGGCAGTGAGGGTTTTTTTTTTTTTTTTGGTGGGTTGGGGGGGGGGTTATCATGGCTGATTGACAAACAAATTGAATGTTGCCTCTCTATTCATATTTATGTTATTTATCGATTTTCAATCCAAATTTGCATGTGGATCTGAACACTTAAAAAGCATATAGACAATGAAACAGGAGTCAGAATTACAGCTCACCCAAAAACAATGGGAGCAGAAGAATTAGCAATCAGTGAGGTCCCCAAAATTGTGTCAAAATAAAGCTGATCAGAAACATAATAACCAGCAGTGCCACTTCCATCACCATATTGGAATGAGTAACCACATTGATTTCTTTCAGTAGAACACTCAGCTGATGCAGTTTGAACAATGGATGCACATATGTTGTCTGCACATGAAATAGGCATCACTGTTGATGAGCTAGCAGCATCAAAGAAATTGAGATCAACCTGAAACAAAAATTCAATATGATGTGAAACTCAAAAAACTTCAATACATTGTCAGACTCAACTGGTTTGAGGAGAGAAAAGGTGATGAAGGACAAGATTCTTACTCCAAGTCCACTAGTCCGAGGACAATTAATACAAGAACTGCAGGTAACCCACAAGATATCACTCCCAGTATCAATTTGCACGTTGAATTCTCTTGGAGGAGAACCCAGTTTCACTTTCGTAAAATAAAGTCTACGATTGAAGAATCATCCATTAGACAACAAGAATATAAACAGGGAAAAATCAGAACCAAAATAAACTGATACCAAGAAAGTAAAAGCATCAAAGATTCAAGAACGAAACCTGACAAACAGAATCTAACCACCAGGAAAAGCGAAATCAAGCAGCAGTTAGATGTTGAAATGACTGACCATTAAATTCGCATTAATTAAAGTAACATTGCGTTGTTGAACATAAAAACCGCCGAGAACTATCAATATCAAATTTTTTTTTTTCTGAGCCAGTTATGAATTTATTGGACTATCAAGATAGTGACAAAATTAAAAAAAAAAAAAACTCATTAATTTCTAAAATTTACTACAAAACCCACCCAATTAAGGAACTGAAGAAACATAGATTTGAAGTAAAAATTCAAGCCCGCCTATCATGAAACAGAAAATAACCAAATAAATAAGCTAATACTTTTCAAGAACCAAATAATTATCATTTTAATCACTGACAGAAACAAAAAGTAAAGGTCCAATACAGTTACCCGACGAGGTAGGGATCCGAGGTACCCACGACCGGAAAATCCACGATGCCACCGGCATAGCTCTGCAAGATTCGAGAATGTCTCGCCCGGTCCCGAGCTTTCAACGCCTCCAGCTCTTCCTTCTGGTCGGCTGGAAACGCTCTCTCCAGAGGAAGAACTCTTTTGACCCCGCCACCGCCACCACTTGCCGCCGCCAACAAGGCGGCCACCACCACCACCATCACCAAGAACCGCCCGTCCACCATTGCCGGCACCCCAAAATCCCACTACACAATCCTGAATGTATATCCAATCTTCCTACGTGTAAATGTATATAAAAACGACAAAAAATCATACAGAACCAGAAAGAATGAAGATCAAAAGTTCTTTATTTCTTTATTCTTTTTTCCTTTTAAATTTCTTAATATTGTAGAGAGAGAAAGTTTTGCCACACTCCAACTCCGCTTCTTTCTACCATTAACCGAACACGAAATCAGCACATATATATACACACAGATTTTCCAGTTTTCTTTAATTGAAATGATGACTGAGTGAAGAGCCGATAATAGCCATGAGTGAAGCGCATCTGTACCGGATTAAGGAGGGTATTTTGGGGATAACGGGATGATAACGGTTAATTAAAGATTAATACATTAATACATTAATATTATTTTATGGCATGAAGGGATATATTTTAAAAATAAAAAAGGAATAAAATAAGGGGACTGGTGTATGAAACAGTTGACGTGAATAGATTTATGTGCGTAATTTACACGCTTGAATTTCAGATGTTACCGTTTTAAATGCAATGGGAGTGACGTGAGGGAGACGTCATATTTTAAGATATGCACATGGTGAGTGGAATATCCTTATTAATTTTTACGAGATTATTACTTTTCAACTACAAAACACTTGGGTTGCAAAAAAAAACTACAAATCACTTGAAAAAGACTACATATTAGGTGTTACTGTTCGTCGTACATTGATGTGCAATGGCGGATCCAAGCGGCCGTGCAAGCCCGAAAATTTAAATATATATGTCTTTATCCGAATTAAAAAATTTTTAAATAGAATTTTTTTTAACATATATGCCTTTATTCGAATTGAAAAATTTTTCTAGATACGCTACTGTGAATGTGTCAATCCATGCATAACATGAGGTGGAAGATGCTATAACGATACCTTTTAGAAGTGCTTGAAAAGATTCATCTGTCTACTATAGACTCTAAATTCATTTCATAGAAGAAAAAAACGCTTAAACACATATTCTCTTATTACCATGTGTCAGCGTCTCTTACTATCACATCACATGTAAGTATCTGACAAGACAAAGAACGTGTTAACATTGTAGAGCCACCTGCTAGTGGCATTGCAAAATGAGGGTGTTTACAGCGGAGTGATTTGCTGGTGGTGGTGATGCTGACAATGAAGCTAGGATTTGGCGTTGAGCTACCAAAGAGGTGAAATTTAGGTGAGGAAGAAGATGGTTTACTTATTATAAATTTAATGGAAAATGGACATAAATGATATTTTGCATTTTGATGGAAAATGGACATAAATGATATTTTGCATTTTGAATTAGTATATACTTTGGAAAAATAGACATTTTTCAACTTTATCCGTAAATTTTTGCAATTTGCGTGATTTTTTTATAAATAATTAGTAGCGCTTACCAATGTTCTAAAATGCTTACATAAACCTTAAAACTTGAGTTTCACACATCATCATGTAGTGCGCTTTAACACATGTTGATTGCACTTTTATGACACATTAGTGCGTTTAAACTCAATACTCGACTTCGACGTTTTCTCACGTCTTACATTTTTTAGAACTTTAGCACTTGCTAATACTAAAATTTCACATCAAGTTCTATGAAGTACTTGTTTGAGCTAACTTATTATCAGTAGTTCGATTGTGATAACAAGTTCATTATTTTGATTTTATATATTATTTTTATTTTTATATTTCTGAAGTTGAGAACTTAGCGGCTAAGTTTATGGTAAAGAAATATGGAACTTTTCATTGCAAAAGCATGTCTTCTTATACCCTTTCCCTTTTACCTTTGTGGAGGGAGGCATCCTGCATATATACCAGAGTGGTGTGTGGATGTTTCATGTTTGTGCATTTTTAGCAACAATTATTTAAACATCCGTTCCATATTTGACCAAAAACTCTCCTGTCACGAACAAACAGTAAGTACGAAAATTGAAAACTATTTGTCAAATTATATGTGTCCATCATTAGTACATTGTCTAGTTATGTTATCATCAATAACAAAATCTCACTATAATTTCATGGGACACGATACGATTATTTGGGAAGAAAATACGTGTCGCAAATATATATATATATATATTCAACCATTTAGGTGTAAATTAGAAAACTTCAAGATCTTTAATTATATATATTCAAAACTCAACCAACCAATAAACATCAATTTAAATTAAATAGTGATAGAAAAACCCTAAAACCAGGGGCAAATGCAGGGGAGCCCGTGCCAATTCAAACATTTTTTTAACTATTATATATAGAATTTTTTTTATAAAAATTAAACTTCAAGCAGAGACTCGTTACAGCCCATGTTTAAAAATTAAAAAAAGAAAAAAAGAAAAAGAAATTCTAGATCCGCCACAACCTGAAACTTAACTAATGGAATAGATTAAATACAAGACATTATGTGACAAAACTTCTAGAATCCTCATATATATTGAAAATTTACATGTAAATGACACATATTTGCTACAAGTATAGGCGGGTATCAAGAATTAGTATATATTTTAGTATATATTGTCACACAACATTATACCCATAGTCTCAATCTAATATATTATCCTCCTTGTAGTATATTCAAGAATTAATTATGTCAAAGATCGGGTCTGTCTAATATAGTTATATAAATACACGCCACGTAAATTTTCACATGACCTATTCAAATTTCTTTTATTAATTGTTGGAAGGTAGATGGACAGATAATGATAATGGTTGTAGTGCAAGAAAACTAGTTCATTTTCCGTGCTCTTCCGATCTAATTCAGCAACACATGCAATTCACGAAACCTCATGTGGATATAAAATATATTATTAGGTAATAAAATAAAATGGCGCCATAAACGTTCAAATGCGACCTTTATTCCATGATACTGCCTTTTGTTCAAAACATGGGTCCATCCTTGTTTTAAATAAATACACGTGAAGTGCAATTGATTAGTTGAAAAAGAGAGTTTTCTTATCCCACAATCCTGCCTAAACCACGATTAAGGAAGTCTTTGTCCACCCTGTAAATTCTTGTTTGATTGATTTTATTATTATCTTAGCTCCAACTCACATCTCAACCAGTGCTTATCTTGTATCGACTTATCTTTCGTCTCCTTTTTAGCAAGTTACAACATCTATCCATGAACATTTTTAATGTGTTTTATGGTTACATTTGTAATTTGATTGTAGCATTTAAAGTTGGATATATATTGATTTTGATCAACCAAGAGACGTTTTGTGTTATATTATGGTGTCATACAGATAGTGTGATATAATATTGATATACGATTGTGGATATTATAATATGTTTACATTAATGACTAATCATATTATACTACAGCACTATCTGGTTCCGTTACATTACGCCATGAGACGTCTCATACTTGAATAAATAAATATATTTTCATTTAAAACTTTCAACATAATTGTTCTCTAGTATATATCCACACATACGTACGCTGCACGGGTAGAGTTCTTATAAAAAATTTCTGAATAATGATGCATATTAAGATGAATAAGAAAAATAAAGAGTGGAAACCTTACGTAGAAAGGTTTACGACATCTTTCAAATGAAAACCTGTACTCTACCAATCTCGCGTGAAAACACATATAATATAGATTCAACTCAAGAAAACAACTCAATTTTTGTTATTCAAAAAGAATAAAAAACATTCAACATCCTTGTTCTCTAGTATATCAGTTTTTTTTTTTTTTATTTTGAGTTCATTTACTATTTTGTAATTTGAATTTAAATTAAAAAAGAAATTGCTTTATTTTCCTCGTCTTAGTAAGACTCAAAATGTCATTTTGAGTTTTACAAATGTTCCCGTAATTCGAAAAGTTGTTTTCAAAAAATATGGAATTAAACAAATTTTCAGCATTTCAAAAAATTGAAAACAAGAAATAGTCTGAAAACAATTTTATAAAAAAAAAAAAAAATTTGTTAATATTCATTACAGTGTGATTTTACCCTCAATGAAATAAGACCAAAACCACATGCCAATCCGCACAATAACATTTCGAAAGAGCTTATGAATCTAATAAAGAACTGTAGACAACAATAATTTTTTAATACACATATATGAATGCTGTTATGACACCCAATTTCTCAAATTACTACATGAATACACGTCACATAGATACATTAAATGACAATAATAACAAAATGCTTCTATGAAAATGTATTCTAAAAACCAAGATCGAGGAGCCAATTCAATCAATAAAAATCAAGATCTACCGAGCTAGCAATCTAGTTTACTTTAAAAAGCTAGGCAAACCCTAGCTTGAAACTGGGAAATTTGTTTAGGGTAGGATTTTTTGTTTCAGGTTTTTCATTTTCCTTTTTTTTTTCTTTTTGTGTGTGTGTGTGGGAGGGGGGGGGGAATCCATAATTTGTAGTATAGAAAAGGGTAAAATAAGTTTCTTTTAAGTAAAACTTAATAATTATTTATTACTGAAAAGTAAAATTGATTCCATTGCCTTTTCCCAATCATGATCCGTCCAGTTTCAACATCACAAGTTATAACCTGACGTCAACTTCTAACCTCTCCAATTTCACCAAGGGGGATGGCAAAGAAACGCAATCATGTATTATGCTGTTCAAAACATACAACATAGCTTTTGTGCAGAAAGCGTATAGGAGTGAAGAATAACTGCGGAGTTACAACACAATTAGATCAAGCAATTCCATATTTGCTAAACTAATGGCCGTTTACAGTTCAAATCTGAATATGTATGCCAAACAATATTTTGAAGACGACTAACTTTTTGTAGGGGGAAACAAGCAGGCACCAACCCCCAACATAACAAATATTACACAACATGTTTGCCTGCAAATTGATAAACTAAACACACATAGTTCCAGAGGGAGAGAAGACTTCGCATTTCAAATGAAATAAATGCATGAAAACCTTAATATCACGGATCAGCCAGTTACAGATGTCTTAGCTGCAAGATGAGTAAGTGCACGCTTATGGTAGGTCTGGCGTAACTTCTTGTATTTATGTACAAAAGCTGTTAGATCAATCTCCCTGTCCAGAAGTTGCCTGTGGAGGGCCTCAGACTCCTCGTCGGTTTTATTCATTCCCTCTGAAACAATAAATTATAAGTTATTCTTCTTCTAAATCTCAAATAAACTATATTTCCTTTAGCACAGATGAGCTACGATGATTGAAATCTTAAATATACTAACAAGATGACAATTCCCCTAATGTGATTATGAAATTAGAAAAGAACTAACATGTGCATAAAGGGTTGCAAGAAACAGACTGAGAGGAACTCAAATACAGATTATTTAAGTCAAAACACCCATTACAACAGATTACTCATTTCTTGTGCAGTATCACGAAATATCCATTTTGCGTGTCCCGCCTGCAATTTGGACATAACATAGGACTTGGGAGGCATGTTGTGAACATGCTTATTGGGATAATTTATCACTGAATGGAAAAACGAATAAATCAAGTTTAAAAAGGTGTACCCAATGTCGCAATCAAGTAGGAATGAAGTGCCACAACCAATTACCGATGAAAGAAAAAAATAGTATTTAGACTTCAATGGTGGTGAAATATCCATGTACCAGCATACAAAAATGAACTTTCATAAGCTGATCTTAACAAGTTACGTCAAGTCAATTTTACGGAGATGTTCTTGACTAAATATATATGCATGATGCAGTGTACGCTGGCAGGACTAGGAAAATAGGTGCAGAACACTGGGAGTCTGGAAGAAGAAGAGAATTATTAGAGTTGGTGGAACCAACCTGATTTTTATAATTACAAAATCCACCTAGCAAATGCAAAAATGCTCATGAACCATCTCCTTCAACCTTTTATATTATTGGGCAGAAGAGGTCCTTTTCTAGATACTTCATTTTTTTTACTTCTTTTTTCATTTTTTTTACCTTTTTTTTTCCATATTTAAATGAAACACAACCTAACAAACCTCAAACTCGAGGACTGTAGCCAACTTTCAATGGGAAATTTTAATTTGGTCCAGCACATTGCACATGCATATTGCATCACCAATCGCTGATATGAGTCTGCTTCTTTTTAGAAAAGATCATTTACCAAATCCTAGAGGTCAATTTGAACCGCCCTACCTTACATAGGGACAGAAGGGAGGTTATAAAGGTAACGAAATACCTAGTTACCTACCTTGGAGTTTATGGAGAAGGGAAGCAGGAGAAAAGTTCTTCAAAGTCTCTTCTTTTTTCCTCTCTAATTCATGCAGCTTTTCTTGAGCAGCAGCAAGCTCAGTCGTCCGGATAATTCTGCACTGTATTCAGAAAACAAAGGGTAAATAACAAAGTCTCACAATCAGTACAAGTTCAAAATTAGAGGGAACTTTACAGTGTCAAAGGTAAGAATATGACCTGGTTCCTTAACTCCACCATGCGCGGTTCTCTGTCTAGATTTTCTCCTACAAACAAGATCACAAATTATAAATAGTTCTCATCTAAATGCATGTCATAGCAGTATAAGAACATTTTCAAAGAACTTATTCAATTGGCAATGAAGTTAATTAAGAACTTACTAGCAAGCTGCAGTGTTTCGGTCCGAAGTTCATCTCGAACCTGATCACAAAATATTTACAGTATGGAGCACGTGTCAAGTGTAATTGCAAACAATAAAACACACACAAAATTGACCAACTTAAGAGAATAGGGCATGTTAAGAAGTACAAGAATATAACTACATGTGCCTCTGATCACGGGGAAAAAATAACGAACATCGACCGGGTAAAACATAGTCCTGATGAGAAGGAAAACTGAAAGCTGCATATGATAAATTTAGAGAAAAAAGACACGGGATGAAAGGATATACACACTCTACCTTTTCTGGTCACATGAAGCAAGGAGAAAAATTCCCCCATTGATGTATTTTTATGTAAGACAAAGTCCACACAGAAGGGGGGAAAAGCAATATTCCAAAAATGACCAAAGTACAGGTCACTAATAAGCTTAACAACTGATACAGTTACATCTGTACATTTTTAACCATACAGATCCAGCATCAAGTCTAAATATGCATTTGCTTTAGCCAGAGAAGCAATAATCAAAATGAACCAAGATTTTGAAGAAAGCGTTTTATCAGAGCACCAAAAAATATAGATACTTCAATTATTATACCCTTGATGAATGTAAACCAAAACAAGTACTTGCATGCTAACTTATAATATTCATCTCACGAACTTCTGCATGGCTTATAGAAGTTATTGGCTTAGCAAATCTTTGAGTATTAATAGCACATACAAAGCAAGCAAGAAGAAATCAACAAATATGA
Source organism: Nyctanthes arbor-tristis (assembly GCA_963692815.1). Classification (NCBI taxonomy): domain Eukaryota; kingdom Viridiplantae; phylum Streptophyta; class Magnoliopsida; order Lamiales; family Oleaceae; genus Nyctanthes; species Nyctanthes arbor-tristis. The sequence continues at coordinate 148,699 of CAVNYN010203368.1, read as the reverse complement.
TAGACAGAACAAAAAATGCTAACTTACCCTGTCCTGAGTTTTGACAGGTTCGAGTGAATGTAACAGGCTCCCATAAGCATCTTTGTCAGACAAAAGCTTCCGGAGCTCATCAACACTGAAGATGTTAAACAAAAGTCCAGCAAAGATTTTACACGAGATTAACAAAGAGTAGCACAATATATAAGTTTATAATTTTGAGTATCGAAAGTTAAAGTGTTTCATTAACCATCTTCTCAATCATAAAAGTTCACATGACAATACTTCACCTTTTATCTTTCAACATAGCAATAATACCAGCAGCCTCTGCGGGTGAAACATTTGATAAAGAACTTGCTCGATCAACAGGTCTTGGTATGCTAAAGCCGCCGGAAGAGCCAGCACTAGGAGTTGTTGGCTGAGAAGAGTTTGAGCTGGCAACAGATGGTGGATACCATGAATCTCTGGGTATTTCTGGTGGATGTGATGGAGATTGCTGCTCCTGGGAACCCCTGGGGTAAACAAAGTTAGCCAAACAAAATATACAACTGATCAGAAGCTTCCATATCGTTGACAGAGAAACACTTCCATATTGTTGACAGAGAAACAACATTTGGAGTGAAGTTTCTTCTTCATTTGGCAACAAGGCTATGCTGTTTCTAGCTAAACAGATAGAAAAGATGCCCCCACCCCCCATCCCAAAAAACAAAGACTAAAAAAGGGGTGGGGGTATCAAACAACAAACGAGTATGTCCTTTCAACCACTGGTTTCAACTCTAAGATCCATTACTCTAAGACACCATGTACCATTATCTGTTCAGGACTTCATTTCAGCACAACCGCTAGATGGTGAATGAAAAACAAAATTCCATTCATGCAAAATCAAGAAGGCAGAATCACAGAATTGGTAAAAGCAAATAATCTCAACCATAAGAAGTCATTTGTTTCCGTGTTTGTGATACAATAAAAGTCTCAATATTCAGATATGCAATCGCTCTTGCTTAAAGCATGATATCCCCCACCCCACCAAATTACCCTCTCTAGTTAATTTGCGAAGCCTCATTCTGCAGCTTAGGTCCTTAATTTCCTAAACTTCTTAAAAATTGAAGATGCCACTAATTTCCAATCAGTAATAAAAGTTCAATTAACAATTGACTAATTGTGAGCATGAAATTTTGATCTAGGGCAGCGTAAGTGAATGAAAACAAGCGTAAGCACTTCCTTGATATAGCGAATCAGCCATAACATATAAATTATCCATCACATAGGCGATTATTAGGAAACCTGCTGCAGTTCAAATTGCTGCCCTTTGCATTAAAATAGAAGAAATTTTCAAAAAGTATATATAATTAATGATCAAATTATTAAGAAATCTAGCAAGCATATAAGCTCCTCGAACGATTGTTTTTAACCCGATATAAAAGGTGAAATTGAATAGATACCAGAATTTGAACATTTCTTCGAAGCGGTCCAATCGTCGATCCGTCTGCGGATAATCGATCAAGGAAGAGAATTGAACCCCAACTTTGTTAAGAATCTGATCGTCTACAAAACTAATTATACTTCAATTTCAATTCAATGTTGAATCTAAAGCGCGTTTGAGGTTTTTCTTTACCCAGACTCATTAATTCTCTATTTTTCATTTCATTATTACTTTATTTATTTATTTATTTATTTTGGAGACGGGTGCTCCTATGAGCCCAGGGGAAACCCGCCCCGTGGCCCCTGGTTAATGGGCCTTTTAGGTTAAAGAACCTAGAAGATATTAGTCAGGGCATCCACAATAGGGTGTTAAATCAAAATTCAGTGGTATGTGTTAGTTAACAATTAAAAAATATAGTTACAAAAGAAGTATTAACAAAATTGCTAAAGAAATCTTTTTAGAACCAAGTTAACTTTGTTGTTAAAGTTAACAACTATTGTAACAACTAAAAGTGACATTCTTTCATTAACTTCTTATAATTATTGTTGTCTATTGAATTTTGGGAAAATAAAATATGAAAAATGACCAAAAACTTTTGTTTGTAATTAAATTTCGCACTTCATTTTAACATCTCCAATATATCAATAATTGATAGCTAGATTTGAAATGCCTACATGTCATTTAACAATCACTTAAAGTCCAATTTTGTGCTTATGTGTGACAAACTAAATTTAACATCTCCATTGTGGAGAAGAATTAAAACTGCTACTGAGAGGTTTCTTTAGATATCAAAGAGTGAAAATGTTCAAAAATCTTTTGAATGTTCTATAACAAAACTTCTTATTTTATGTGACGTGCATTTATACCTAGACCATATGAGAGGAAAGTTTTGTAAGCAAAACCTCCTCCAAAACTTTCAAGAAGTTTTTGTACATTTTTTTTATACTATTCTCAACTCAAGAAGATGTCCAGAGCAATATAATTAATTTCGACACTATAAATATGATCTGATAATAATTGTTGTAGCATGGCCCAACTAGTGTCAGGCCCATTAGGAGTCCAGTTCGGCCCATCTGCTGTCTTCTCACATCTGAGCCGTTGGTTCTAAATACAAATCGTGTCCATTGGTTTTTGTTTATATATTACTCTCATACGCGTTTTAGGTTTTGGCATATACGAGTCAGAGTTTGCACAGCTGCGTTCTCTCTCTAAAAATTAGGGTTCTTCGTGAGGGGGTCTCTAGGCAATCCCTAGGTGGTGTGTTTAGAGTGTGATGTTAATATGAGTGATTAACGTGTAAATCGAGTCCCCGATTTGTAAGCTGTGTATGGGTGTATTCGATTTGGTTGTATAGACATAGGGTCTTGCGTGTGTTCTCTCCCGTGTGTTGTAACCTCGTGTTGGCCGATGATTGCTCAGTGAGGAGGCCGGATCTACCTCTGGTAGAGCCTCAACGAGCCTATTTGGGTAACCCCTGAAAAGGTTGCTCGAATTTGCTCGGGGTCCTTCGGGACCACCCCTAACTCTTGTGTTTTTTTTTCTATTTTCTGCGTTTTTGGTTTGTGCGATTCTTGTCTAGCTGTGATCCGGGTTACACCCTACAAGTGGTATCAAAGTCGCTTGGTTCCGACGGCAGCGTGACCGGTTTCCAGCGCAGTGATTGACTTCTGGCGGCGTGACAGCCTCTGACCGCAAGTTAGTGCTTGATGTGGAATCTGCTCTGGAGAAGTGTCTGAATCTTTCCCCTTGATCTGGTTGGATATTCGGTATACAAGCTATACCGATCTTTAAGTGGGTTGTATACTGCTTTTTCTTTCACTATTATTGTTCGTGGTTTTTTTCCCCTGCACTGGTTCTTGGATAACCCCTCCCCACTGCATTCATCTTTATCTCACTTTGCACACACCTTGCTCTCTCAAAGGACCCCTGACCTGGAGCAGTGAGTTCCGTGGAAACCTACGAACTTTGAGATGGCCACGAGTTTCTTTCAAGAAGCATTCTGAGGATACTTTGGTAGTGTATAACACTTGTGTTCTTCTTGAACTGTTTCTTGGTGTTGGTTGTTGTGTACGGTTGATTAGGATTTACTCTGTTACTCCTCTATTGGTTGTGATATCGTTGCGCGTTTTTCCCAGTTGACACTGCTTGTTCTGGGATATTCTGGCACTGTTCCTTATTGTATGTGACTTTTCTTGATAATTGCTTTACTGCTATTTATTTGTGAATTGTCGTGGCTACTTCTACATTTCACTTTGAGCCTTTCAATGGTAAAGGTGACTTTACCATGTGGCAAAAGAAAATGAAAGGTATCTTGGTTCAATTAAAGGCCTCTAAGTCCATTGATAAGTCTTATCCGGCAACTTACACTGAGGATAGAATTAAGGATATGGATGAATTAGCTTTTTCTACTATCATCTTGCACTTGTCTGATGGTGTTATTAGGAAGATGGGGGATTGTACTCATGCTGAGGATATTTGGGATACATTAGAGGAAACTTATCTAGAAAAGGACTTGCCAAATAAAATGTTTCTCCTAGAAAGATTATTTGGTTTTAAAATGGATCCCTCTAAAGATATGCAGGAAAATTTGGACATTTTCAATAAACTCCTTCAAGATATTAGAAATACTGGAGATACCACCATTGATCAGTATAAAGCTATAATCCTTCTGAATTCTATCCCTAAGTCATTTAAAGATGTGAAGAATGCCATAAAATATGGTAGGAAATCTGTTGACATGGATGTTGTAGTAAGTGCTCTTAAGAGTAAAGAGTTAGAGATTAAAACCGAAAAGGAACAAAAGACTTATGGTGAGAATTTAATGGTAAGAGGTAGGTCTCAGGGTAATAATCAAAAATATTTTGGTGATAATGGTCAGAATTTTAACCAACTAGTTAAAAAGAAGGGAAAAAGGGGAAAATCAAAGAATAATAATAAGAAAGAAAAAGATAAAGTGAAAGGCAGAAAATGTTATGGTTGTGGTCAGCCAAGACACTATATAAAAGATCGTAAGAATCTGACCACCCTTGTAGCTCAATTAAAGATACAACCAAATCAATCTAATGTGGCTACTCAAGATAATGATATTGTTGATGTGTACATGATTGATCAAGTTGTAAATTCTGAACCTGATGTGAATCAGATTTCCAATAATAACTTTGATAATTGGTTGCTTGATTCTGGTTGTACATGTCACATGACACCACACAAACACATGTTCACTCACTATAATAAAACTGCTAATGGTTCTGTTGTTATGGCCAATAATATTGTGTCCAGTGTGGCTGGAACACGACGCTCTTCCGATCTCTTTGAAATTTGATTCTGGTTGTGTGCTCTCTTTCAAAGATGTTAGACATGTCCCTGATTTAAGAAAAAATCTAATTTCTGTTACTACTTTAGAAGATGAGGGTTTTGAAGGGAATTTTGGAAAAAGAGTCATGAATGTTTTCAAAAATTGGTCTTTTATGTTTAAAGGTGTTAAATATTAAAAATTGTATGTCTCTAAAACTGAACCAGTGCATCCTAATGTGGCTGCTGCTGATATTACTAGTTCAGATGCAACTGTCTTGTGGCATAAAAGATTAGCCCATGTGAGTTTAAAAGGTTTACAAATCTTGCATCAAAAGGGTTATTTTGGAAAGATAACATTACTGATCTTCCTTTCTGTGAACATTGCATCTATGGTAAACAACATAGAGTGAAGTTCTCTGATGGTTTGCATACTTCTAAATTTGCCCTTGAATATGTGCATGCTGACTTATGGGGTCCCTCTAGTACTCCTACTTTTGGTGGTAACACTTATTTTCTCTCTATCATTGATGATTATTCTAGAAAAGTATAGATTTATTTGTCAAAATCTAAGTCTGACACTTTTACTAAGTTCAAAGAATGGAAAACATTTGTTGAAAATCAAATGATAAGAAACTTAAGTGTTTGAGGACAGATAATGGTTTGGAATTTTGCAATAAGGATTTTGATGATTTTTGTAAATTGCCTGGCATTAAGAGACATAAAACAGTGCCCTATTCACCTCAACAAAATGGAGTGGCAGAGAGGATGAATAGGACACTGTTAGAAAGGGTTAGATGCATGATGTTATCTGCTAACATGCCTAAACATTTTCTGGGGTGAAGCTGTTATGACTGCATGTTACATTATTAATAGATGTCCATCTGTTGCACTTGAAGGTTTGACTCTTGAGGAATTGTAGTGTGGTAAACCCACTAATTACTCAAACTTGAAAATTTTTGGATATGCTGCATACTCTTTAAAAAGAGATGATAAATTGGTGTCTAGATCCCAGAAATGAGTTTTCTTGGGGTACTCTGAAGGGGTTAAGGGGTACAGGTTGTGGCTGAAGGGTCAGCCTGGTATTAAGATAATAAATAGTAGGGACGTGATCTTCAGTGAATCTGATTTTCCCTGCTTATCTGATTCTGTACCTGACTCTGGTGTGAAAATCGATAATGATAATTCCTCTAAGCCTGTTGTAACTGTTGTGCCTAATTCTGAGGACCCTATGGGTACTCAGAGTGAGGTGGAGTCTCCTATTGAGTCTCATGTTTAGCATGATGTTTCAAATTCACCTATCCTAACACCTGAATTGCAAGAAGCCCCTGATGTTACTATTGAAAAGCATGAAAATGTAACTGATTTGACTGATTATATGCTTACTAGAGATAGGAGTAAGAGGGAGAATGTCAGACCTCCCATTAGGCTTGATGATTATGATCATGCTGTCTTGTCTAATAATGTGTTAAATGAATTATCTGATGGTGAACCCAAAACTTTTGCTGAAGTTGTCACTAGCAAACATGCTGGTTCTTGGTGGGCAGCTATGAAAGATGAAATGTCATCTTTGCAGAAAAACAAAACTTGGGTTCTGGTTCCTAAACTTGCACACCACTCTACAGTGGTTTGTAGGTGGATTTATAAGGTAAAAGAAGGAGACACTGATCCCGGTTCTTTGAAATTTAAGGCCAGACTTGTGACTAAGGGTTTTACCCAAAAATATGGTGTTGATTACACTGAAATTTTCTCTCCTGTTGTGAAGTTTGTTACATTGAGAATTATGTTTTCTTTAGTTGCTCAATTTAACTGGGAAATGGAACAACTTGATGTAAAAACTGCTTTTTTGCTTGGTGAGTTAGATGAGAAAATTTATATGTTTCAACCACCTGGTTTTGTAGATAAGACTGTGCCTGATTATGTGTGCCGTCTTCATAAATCCCTATATGGTTTAAAACAGTCACCAAGGCAATGGAATAAGAAATTTGATTCTTTCATGACTGCTTTAAAATTCAAAAGGAGTAGTTATAATCATTACTTATACTTTAAGTTTGAATCAGGAAGTGTGCCTATTTTCTTGCTTATATATGTAGATGACATGTTAGTCATTGGTTCATCTATTGCTGCTGTGAATAAACTGAAAAATGACTTAAATTCAAACTTTGACATGAAAGACTTTGGTGTTGCTAAGAAAATTCTGGGTATGAACATACTTAAAAACAGAGCTGAAAGGAAATTGTTTTTTAATTAGAAAACCTACATTGAAAAGGTTCTTAAGAGATTTGCAATTTTGGATGCTAAACCTGTTAATGTGCCGTTAGCTGCTCATTATGTGTTAAGTAAAGAACTTTGTCCCACAACTGAGGATGAGTTACATTATATGAACAAGGTTCCTTATTCTAATGCTATTGGTTTAGTCATGTATCTTATGGTTTGCACAAGACCTGACATTGCTTTTGCAGTAAGCTCTTTAAGTAGATACATGTCCAATCCTGGTTTAAAGCACTGGGAATCTCTTAAGTGGTTATTGAGATACTTAAAAGGAACTATTGATGTTGGTTTATTGTTTTGTCAAAACAAATATGGTGTTAAGTTGAAAGGGTATGTTGATGCTAATTATGCTGGGAATAAAGATAGTAGAAAATATGTTAAATCGTATGTGTTTACCTTGTGTGGTGGCTGTATTAGTTGGAGGTCTCAATTGCAGCATATTGTGGCCCTCTCAACTACTAAATCTGAATATATAGCTGTAACAGAAGCTATGAAAGAAGCCTTGTGGCTTAAAGGGTTACTTGATGAGATTAGTTTCCCACAAGGGAGTGTGGCTATATATTCTGATAGCCAGTCTGCCATTCAACTGTGCAAAAATCCTGTATTTCATGACAGGACTAAACACACATATGTGAGACTTCACTTTATTAGGGATTTGGTTGCCTCTGGTAAAGTATCCCTGGAGAAAATCCACACTCAGCTTAATCCCTCTGATATGGGTAAGCTCAAGTCATGTTTAGCATTGCTAAACATTGGCTCAGGTTAAAATTATCTCTTATTCTTTTTTATAGTTATACATATACAGATATATACTGTTTTAAACTTAGTGTTTTGTGTTGGTTAGTGTGTCTAACTATTTCTTTGTTTTTGCAGGTTCTTTTTCGAGGCGAGGAAGCCAGAAACAGGTCTGTTCCCGAGCTGAGTAGTCACCAGTTGGCCCAAGGTGAAGAGTGTTGTAGCATGGCCCAACTAGTGTCAGGCCCGTTAGGAGTCCAGTCCGGCCCATCTGCTGTCTTCTCACATATGAGCCGTTGGTTCTAAATACAAATCGTGTCCATTGGTTTTTGTGTATATATTACTCCCATACGCGTTTTAGGTTTTGGCATATACGAGTCGGAGTTTGCACAGCTGCGTTCTCTCTCTAAAAATTAGGGTTCTTCGTGAGAAGGTCTCTAGGTGGTGTGCTTAGAGTGTGATGTTAATCTGAGTGATTAATGTGTAAATCGAGTCCCCAATTTGTAAGCTGTGTATGGGTGTCTTCGATTTGGTTGTATAGACGTAGGGTCTTGCTTGTGTTCCCTCCCGTGTGTTGTAACCTCGTGTTGGCCGGTGATTGCTCAGTGAGGAGGACGGATCTACCTCTGGTAGAGCCTCAACGAGCCTATTTGGGTAGCCCCTGAAAAGGTTGCTCGAATTTGCTTGGGGTCCTTCGGGACCACCCCCAAATCTTGTGTTCTTGTTTTTTTTTTTCTGTTTTCTGTGTTTTTGCTTTGTGCGATTTTTGTCTAGCCGCGATCCAGGTTACACCCTACAATAATAAATGATTAAACGTTGTTAACGAATGGGATATTTGTAGAGGCGTTCTACTAGCTAGGTAGAAAAATAAATAAATTAATTAAATTAGAGATTCACATTTAGGGCGAATAACAATCGCCACTTAAATGAAGCCGCGTGTTTTGTGTTACTGCCCCACTAATGACATGCACGCGCATCCATGCAGGCACCTTAAGATCTAGGTATCATCATTCAACATTGGCGTATTCCAATAAGTATGAAAAATATTTTGCAATTACATTCAAAATATCAGATCAATTTCTGCAACAATGTATTTTATTTTCCAACTATCATTTAATAAATTTATTTTTTATATTAGTTTCTGTGTATGTGTGTTTTAATACAAATAAACTATATATTTATATTTAAGCAAAGTAACACACAGAGCAAATGTGTAATTGCCTGTTTTTGCTTGAAAATAGAAGACAGTTGACTAAATTGCAGCTTTTGCATGCAAGTTTCAATAAAAGTGAATATATAATGCAAACAAGAGACTGACAAGTGGCTTAAAAATATGCCCCCATTGCCAATTTGGCAATATATACAATTATAGGAGACAAAGAAATAATATTTAGAAAAATAAAAAAAGGAAAGTTTATTTGTTGGGTATCTCAGTAACATGTGGTGAAGAAGAAAGGGCGCACATTGTTAGCCAGCCTTGTTAAACACATAAAGGCATTTCAATATTATTATATATACATGAAGATGTTCATTCTACAATATCACATTCATACAATTAGATCAAGATTCATGTGGAGAATCTTATATGATAAGTACATGAAAAATTGATGTGGGTGATATAAATAGATAAACAAAAAATAATTAATTGCGTACATGGTACGTTTATTAGTTAGATTAAACAGCATGCTATACGCATTAGCCATCATAATATACCAACAAATTCATTGCGAAAAAATTACAAAAGAGTATTAACACGACGAATTTTATCCAACTCATACATAAACATGATCACAAGATATTATTGTGTTCTATGACAAAAAGAAATGTTCATGACTAGTGCCACAATATAATAAGCATGTAATATGAAGCAAAGGACCTCTCAAACTCAAGTACGGGGGATTAGTTCGGGTATCTTTTTCTTTTCTTTCTATGGTTTTTGTTACGAACTTTTGGATCTTATCATTTTAAGCCAGTGGTGGCATGTGTCATCCAATTAAAACCAACTTTCTTGGCTTCCGTCCCTCTTTTTTTTTTTTTTTGCTTGTATCACGGAAAGATTATGCCTTTTGCCTTTTGGGAAGAATCCACGCAACCAACCCCTCAATTTTAGGTTTTCCTTGTCCTTCCTTCTACTAATATGTCATCGTTTTTGTTTTTTTCTTTTTTTACTTTTGTTTTAATTTCTTATTTTTTTACAGTAATTTCTTATCTCATATATATGTTTCAAAGTATTTTATTTTTTATTTTTTTGGGAGGGAGTTTCAAAGGAATTTTAGTTACTTGTCGAGTAAGAATGAGAATGAGACAAAGGGACGGACAGTCACAAGACAATTCTCTTCGTGCTCAATCCTATATACAAAACTTTAGAAACTGGAATTGGATGAAAGGTGATGGAGGACATTACATGCAAAAGAAACGGACATTGCAAATTGGATTGTTTTCTACAGCCTAGAGGCTGCAAAAAGGGCAAGAAATTAAGTTTTACGAACATCAATAGGGTGGAGTGGCGTGGACTGGGATAGGAAATTTCATCACGTCAATCATATTCTTGGATTTGAGTCTATGCGAATGTCCTTCCTGAAGTTCCCCCAAATATTGTATTAAAAAAAAATCTTGTATACAACCACGAGTATACATTAAATTACTATAAGAGAGTTTCAATTCCATATTAATTAAATATACAATAAGGACAAGACCGTTCCAAAATTTTCCAAGGCCTAAAGCAACTTTGAAATTAAAATTTTGTGGGGGCTTAGGCTAAAATTTATATTGAAAAAATTTTTTTGTAGAAGATATTAATAAATTAAATATATAAATACGGTAATCATATGAATTAAACTGATTATTAGTTCTTAACAATAAATTTTTTTCTCCTTTGTGAATTAATAAATGTCACTTCTATGTATTCTATTACATACTTAAAATATAAATATTTAAACTTTCAGTAATAATTTTCTTTTTTGTGGAGTCATGATTGGAGGCCTTAAGCGACCGCCTTGAAGACCTATACTCATGGAAGCTTATCAATAAGGATACACTATTTTTTACTTAACAAGTTATAAAAAACCAATTTGATACTACATTTTATCATAATCCTTTCTAATATGTTCCATTCTTGATTAATTTTTTGAGAAATAATCTCACTAAAATTAAGCTTTCTCGCTTAAAACGTACATGCGGTTAAAAAACATGAAAAGATTATGGAAAATGTTAAAAAAAAAATTTTAAACATAAAAATTGTGTGGTAAAAGGAAGGAAAAAACTGTCTAGAAAAGTTATTTTACTTTTTAAAAGTAAATCAAACAAGGGTTTTGAGCAAGTTCACAAACTATTATTGTTTTAGATTTTTCAATATCATAATAATATGATAAAACTGATTTTTTTTTTCTTTTTTCCCTTTTTAGAGGGGTATTAGCTAATATAAACTTGAACTTAGGATTTTATCCTGATAAGAGATGTTCTTTTCCACTTTCATCCTTGGTTTGATAAAATAGATATTTTTTTTTTGTCTAGTAAAATCAAATTGATTGTTATCATTTTAGGAAATTATAGGAAAATAATATAATAACAAAAAGCTCGCATTGAATATGGTACTTTCAATTTCATTGTTTCCTTGGTCATTTTATTTTTGAGACATTCGTTGGAGAAAAAAAATTAATAAGATTTGGTAATTGCAAATATAAATATTCTCGAGATCATTTTTTATATTTGCAAATAATTACTCTCAAATAAATAGCATAGCTGCCGTGACAGTGTTGCACAACAATTATTATTGATCATTATAGTTTTGTACTCCATATTATATATTATTCATTTTCAAATAAATCATAAATTATTCTTGTCCTTTACCTCGATTATTATGAATTTATTTATGATGACGTTATTTTCTGTGGTCCACGACATGGACATCCGTATTTGCAAGTTGGCACCAATTCAGCTTCCAATCTTTATTTCGGGACAATTGGTGAGTAATTTCTTGAGCTCTTCAAAAGTTTCTAGCCGAAGTTATTATAAAGTCAATGTGTTTTCTTCTTCTAACTTCTTGTGCCAAATAAATAAATAACTAATAATGTTCATTCGTGGATGCTTCGGTTGTTTTTGAAGCCATTCGATCTTCCCGTATCGATTTGTCCCCGTTTGGCTTGATTTTAGATGATTGAAAAGCTTTGGTATTAGAACTCACTGGCATTGAGTTCGTATGTTTCTGTAGGTCTACGAATCAGGTTGTTCACACGCTTACTCAAGCGACTGGTTCTATGTCAGATCCTAGTCTATTATTTCATATGCCTCCTATCACGGTGGTTGATGCTCTCCATTCCCATTCAATTATTGAATAAAAATTCTCGTTTAAAAAAAAATAATGTTCATTCAAATTAAAGAAGATAACACTGTAGCACAAAGTTAACATGAAATGGTCAATTGCGTATAGGCGTCTCTTGTGCCTGAGTTGGAATGAAAGCTAGCTCTCACCGTAAATGTTAATTGAAAAACAGCGAACTAGTATCATATCCAATCTAGCCTCTTGAATTGGTGTGATAGATCTCATGACTAATTGGAATCATGAAAAGGATATAATGTACATTTCAAGTTAATGTTAAATGTTCGTAATAATGTATCGTTTCAAGTTAATGTTAAATGTTCGATTACGTGCCAAAGTATGTCTTTCCATCTGATAATGAGAACTAGCCTAGCCGTACGAATAGGTGCCAATCAAGTGTATTTTGGAACTCTCTCGTGAATATGAGGATTAATTGCTCATTGATATTCGTTCAACTCTCATAAGTTAATGTGATAATACAAATCTAAACTAACTCTGACATGAACTTGTTTGCAAGGTCATTTCATTGTTGGTTAAGACAAAATGAGATTGTTAAGTTGTCATGGATTAGTAGTGGAAGATTGTCATCGTGCTATTTGTAATGAGATTGGTAATGTAATAGATTTGCGAACGACGTTATCCATTGCCTTATCAGGGCAACCGATTCTTTCTCAGGTTCATTCAAATGGGTAGGGAGTCCTTTTTCATTAATTTCAGATATATTATTTTTTGATAATATCAAAATTATAAACTTACATAATCTCAATTCACATGTCATCAATAACAAAAACACCACTTCACTTCCCAAAAAAAAAAAAAAAACACCAACATTGCGGTGCCATGTTAATAACCACTGAACGTCTGCCACGTAACATAAGGCAAAAGGAAACGGCACCGTTTCATTTTACCATAAATTCCTAATAATATAACGTGTCTAGCGTCCGGTCCGACCCGACCCTTACGGCTACGTAGAGACGCAACGAAGAAAGAAAAAAGTCGCGCAAAAGCGCCCCCACTTTCTCTCTCTATATCAACGGCTGCCACAAATCTTTAGCCACCAACTTCAATCTCCACCGTTGATTTCTTAATCCCTTTTCCTTAATTATGCCTGAAAATCCCCCTTTAGCCTGTACCTTACTCGATGCTTTGTAGTTATATTCTAAGTTGCAGGTTGTTTAGGTTTGGCCTCCCTCCCCTCCACTCTCTCTCTCTCTACAAATTCTTCAGAGATTCATTTCTCCATCGCCGTTGTAGAGAAACCCCATTTAAATAAATGGTAATGTTTACAGAAACTCTCTTTTACTTTCTCTGACGGTTTGTTTGGGCTTGAGCAGGATATAATGGTGGTGCCGCCGTGGCTGGAGCGGCTTTTGAGCACCGCCTTTTTCCGGGTCTGCAGGAGCCACGGAGACGCCGCCCGGAGTGAATGCAATATGTACTGTCTGGATTGCAATTCCGATGCATTTTGTTTATATTGCCGCTCTTCCAAACACCAAGATCATCAAGTAATTCAGGTGGGGTTTTTCACATTTTCCATCTCTCCGAAAACGTAACCGACGCCGGAATCAATACACATTTTTATTATCGGAAAATTTTAATGTAGATAAGGCGATCCTCGTACCACGATGTGGTGAGGGTGTCGGAGATTCAGAAGGTGTTGGACATAAGTGGAGTCCAAACGTATGTGATAAATGGGGCGAGGGTTTTGTTTCTTAATGAGAGACCTCAGCCGAAAGGTGGAAAGACAGTTTCTCACGTTTGTGAAATCTGTGGAAGAAACCTCGTGGATGCTTTCCGTTTCTGCTCATTGGGATGTAAGGTTAGTACTCTTTATTGCTACGCATTTTACCAATGTAACACTCATTCTTTCCTTCGTCTGAGTTCTGATCAAAACCTTATGATTTGTATGACCGACAATATTCACAAACCATCGATCTCCATCGCCATTATTATAGATTGAATTGTACCAACTAATTTGTTGATAATCAAATTTTTTCTTTTTCTTGAAATGAAATTAAAAAAATCCCACCACATAATTGTTTGTATATTATTATTATTATTATTATTATAGGTAAAATATCATGTCCACATTAATCAAATCCTCCCTTTTCATTACATAACCAACCAATATACATCATTAGCATCGTTTGCCTTGTACATTTTTGCTCGTGTTCGACTGTTGATATCTCTCATTTAATTTGTCGGTGACTCTCAGAGAACTAGAAATGATTTATCTCATATATGTGCGAATTGTTTAACACTGCAGTGTATTTTTATTTAAATTAATTAATTGATTGTAATTGTCTAAATATAGCTTGTAGGGATAAAAAAGAATGGGGATGCAAATGAAGGGATATCAAGAAGGGTGGAAGAAGAATTGCGTGAAGGCGGGGAAGAAGAAATATACAGGCCCACGCCTCCTAGACCGGCTTCTAGTTCAAGAAGAAGAAAGGGCATTCCTCAAAGGGCACCATTTAGGTCCTAACAAAAGAAAAGATCGGATTTACATATAATAAATCAATTAATTTACTCTATTTAATATATATTTCTTTTTTTTTCTCTCAATTATACAACTCAGAGTTTGGGTTTTTTTTTTTTTTTTTTTTGGTGGGGGTGGAAAGATGAATTGTTTGGGATTGTTATTGGTGGAAAGGTGTAAAATATATAGTAATTAAGAAGAAATTAAATTTAAAGCAAGTGCATTGAGGAGTCCGTTCGGAGGGGTCCACCAACCCACATGGGCCGTTTACAAAAAGAACAACAGCTTTAATTAGTTTAATATTACATGCAATGGGGCAAATCAACTTTCTTGATTGTTATATGTAATTGGGATTCTTTAATTTGTACCTATTATCATTAGATCTTATTTTTTTCTTCGATTCAAACGAAGTGATGAAACTTGAGTGCTTGATTGATTGCATGTAATGTGTGGGTGGAGCCCAAATTTTTGGTAAATTGGTAGAGTCAATTGGATCAACCAACCTTTTCACATTTAATTCTCTGGTAAAGTAATGCATTGGAAGATGTATAATAAGACATTAATGCCAAGGAATGTTTAGAACTAGAGAATGAAAAAGTATTTTGTTATTGCATTTATTTTGACAATCTAGTTAATGCACTTCCCATCTTATATTTACACGGCGTGCAATCAGGTATCCACATGAGATATTGTCATATTGAGGTGTCTGAAAATTTTTATTTATTTTTATTCCTTGATTGTGGTATTGATGATTGGTAGTCATCTTCTTTGGCCTCTCTACATAATAATAGCTTTAATTTTGTAGCAGGTTGTGAAAATGTGTGCCAAAATGTGTATATTGAATTTTTAACTTCTTCAATTTACCAATCACTGAACATTGGTGATCATTTTCTTGTAATGGTTTATTGAGATGATTTTTGAAAAGGTAGAAAGGGATTTTAAAATTCAAAAGATACTTTAGAGCTTGTTTTGACAATTATTTAAAATGACCCTTTTTACTCACAAAGGTGCTTATAAAAGAAAATGTTTCTTGAAAAGTAATTATACAAGAAATAGAATCAAACACTATCCCAAACAGATTTCAAATGTACTATGAATTGAAATTCTCAATATAATAGATTCATGTGTAATAGTCCATCTTTCCCTATTTGATCAAGCATGTTCACGTGTGTGTATATTTGGGGGGGTCGATTTCTTAATTTTCACTTCAAAATGGACTTAAATTTTGAATCTCCATAGGAGTTGATAATAATCAAAAGCAATGAGTGCACATGCTGTACTAGAAAGGCAATTAGAATCTCTTGGTAACAATTTCTTTTTAGATTCTAATTATATATCAGGGGCGGATCCAGCGGGTACCCACCCCGATCCCTGGCTACCCTTATTTTTGAAAAAATCTATTTTTTTACCATTTGAAATAATTTTAAAAAAATTTTAATATTTCAGCTAGGGATTGTCAAGTTTTGACAAGTTTTAGTTATCATTTTGACAGTCTTCTGGCTACGCTCCTGTTTTATATATATATATATATATATTCCAACTATGTTCATTATATTTTTCTTAATTTCACTATAATTTATATCTAGTCCATTTTGTTTATGACTTACGATAGAGACTAATAAATCTTGTACCGGCCCACTTTGACATTATTATTTGTTATCTTGACATTTCAGCTAACTTCTCACGTATTGTCCATCCAAGTTCTTCTCTTAATATATTAATTATCATGGACGAGAGAACTAGTGAAAAAGAGTATAAATTGTGACCAAAATATTGAAAAGATTAAAATTTATGATCCAAAATTTTTCCGGATATGAAATTAAATTTATTAGATCTTTATTTGATTACCTTCAGCCGAGGTTTGTTAAAATGAGCACCGTGTGCATTGTTAAAATGAGCACCACATACAAGGGGGGATAGAGTGCAGCTCTCATTTTAAAAATGAGTATGGTGCTCATTAGAACAAAATTATCATGGGGTTAAACTCTAAATTAATTGAAAACTCTCATCGTTTTATCTTGATTTAAGTAATTAAATTAAATGCCTAATATATAACGTAAATCATATTATAAATCACTGAAAGCTCAGTCACAAGTCACTGCCCATTATAGTTCTAAAGAGAGGTACCAAAAGATTTATAATTTGAGAAATTTTATTTTACTATACGTATGCATGTTATTATATCTGCATGCATATGTATCAAACAGGTAAACTACAAACACCTCACACTTGTAGCTTGGATGTGTGTCACGTATTGCACACAGGCATTGCGTCGACAAAATAAAATTTTTGTTTGTAATTCTCTACCGATTACTCGGAATATTAATATATATATATATATATATTGAATGTGACAGATGATAATATTTCCGCCACTCATCATAAATCCAATCCCAAAAGTCCCAGAAAAAGATTCCACTGTGTACAAGCCATTACAATCTGTGTGGAATCATGATGACCAAATGTTTCAACCTCCATCTCCATTCCCATCAAAAATTTTCAAGTGGGCGACCAAATACTCGAAGTCGTGGTCGATAAATGTTACCCGCCTTAGATTATTCTCAATTCATGAACCCGATACGCCGAAACTCTTGATTCTTGAACAAAGCTCAAATCCCATCAAGAAAAGATGTGACTTTGTTCCAAAAATGGCACCATCAAGTGAACTCCAATTTGATGATCTTGACTCAGATCCTACGTTGATCAATGATGATCTCCGCCCTACGACTGCCGATCAACGGACATTTTCCGGGCTGGAAATGGCCACTTTGTGGGTGGGACTAGTGGTTGGTGTGCCAGCATATTACCTTGCTGGTAGCCTAGTTGACCTTGGAATGTCATGGTGGCAGGGTATTGCCACTGTTGTTGCTGCCAACATAATCTTGTTAATCCCACTGGTCCTAACTGGACACCCCGGGACGCGGTACGGGATATCGTTCCCGGTCTTGGCTCGATCTTCGTTTGGTATTCGAGGGGCCCACATTCCGACTCTTCTCAGGGCATTGGTTGGTTGTGGATGGTATGGAATTGAATCATGGATTGGAGGTGAAGCAATTTTCCTTCTTTTGCCCGAAACAGTTAAAGACTCAATCATTTCTCAACCTGTTTCTTGGCTTGGAACTTC
Organism: Nyctanthes arbor-tristis; assembly: GCA_963692815.1. Taxonomy (NCBI): domain Eukaryota; kingdom Viridiplantae; phylum Streptophyta; class Magnoliopsida; order Lamiales; family Oleaceae; genus Nyctanthes; species Nyctanthes arbor-tristis. Next base: position 131,082 of record CAVNYN010203368.1, on the reverse strand, counting down.
CCCTCTTGAATTTGCTTGTTTTATTACATTTTGGCTAGCCCAATTGGGATCATTGTGTGGAAGGGAATTGATGGAATTCGTGAACTCGAAAAATACTCTGCGCCAATTCTTATTCTTCTTACTTCTTGTCTCCTTATTTGGTCCTATGTTAAGGCTGGTGGATTTGGTCATATGTTGTCCTTGTCCTCAAGGCTATCATCTTCAGAGTTTTGGTCACTTTTCTTCCCTTCATTGACAGCAAATATAAGTTTTTGGGCGACTGTTGCGCTTAACATACCAGATTTTACTCGATATGCCAAGAGCCAAAAGGATCAAATCATAGGCCAATCCGGGCTCCCGATCTTTATGGGCGCATTCACTTTTGTTGGCCTGGCAGTGACCTCGTCGACCAGAGTTATATACGGCACCGTGATTTCCAATCCAATTCAACTTCTGGGGCAAATCGGTGGGCTTTTCACGAAAATCCTTGCCATTTTTGGCATAAGTCTTGCTACAATCACAACCAACATTGCTGCAAATGTTGTGGCTCCAGCCAATGCACTAGTCAATCTTAGTCCGTCCAACTTCACATTTCGCCGCGGTGCACTCCTTACCGCATTGCTCGGGATCGCTTTCCAGCCATGGAGGCTACTCAAGTCTAGCGAAAGCTTCATTTACACATGGCTAGTTGGGTATTCGGCGTTGTTGGGACCAATCGGGAGCATCATTTTAGTCGATTACTATCTGATTCACGGCACGAATTTAAGCATGAAGGACTTGTATTCTTTGAGTCCTAGAGGGGCTTACTATTATTCTGGTGGATACAATTTGGCAGCAATTGGTGCGTTGATCATAGGGATTTTGCCAGTAATTCCAGGACTCTTGCAAAAAGTTGGAATTTTGGGTAAAATCCCAAATTCATTTGCTGTTATATACAATAATGCTTGGTTCTTCAGTTTCTTCTTAGCGGGGATAGTTTACTGGATAATTTCATCTTTGAAAGGCAGACAGAAAAACATCAGCTCAGAACCCCCTCTTTTAACAAATTCACCTTAATTTTCCATATTGTACTTCATTTTTCTTTCGTTACGACTAATACTTTGTAAAAGATTATGTATCAGACATGTTACATAAGTTATGTCCATACCATACACCTCATTGTCTTAGAGAATGTTTTGTATATGATACGGGGTTGGTCTAAAATGTACGATAGACAAATGATTGAATTGAACTAGGCCCGAAATTTTGGTCAATGCATCTCTAATCTGTATCGGCCACATAATACTATCTTCCAACAAGTTCAGTGAAAGAGGATCACTGCTTTGTCTAGAAAACTCTCAAGCTCGTGCCAATTTCAAATTTAAACAACATACTTTTAATTATAGGGTAATTTGCGCACATGGAACTTATCATTTAGTGTTAGTGCGGAAATAATAATTTCTAACTTGGCGATTTCAACCTTAACGTATATTGTTCCTTGCCCAAAAAAAAAAAAAACCTTATTGTACAAATTTGTCAGTTTTGTTGTTAAAATGACATTTTTACCCTTATTTTCTTTTTTTCGAAAATGTAATTATTTTAAGGTATTTTACCCTTAATTTCAAGTAAAATATAAAAAAACAAAAATTTATATTTTGATCTACTTAATTAATTGCCATCATAATATTACGTCTCCACGACCACAAAAAAAAAAAAAAACAGACCTTTTCAAATTTTCAATTGATTAAAATATTTTTTTGGAATATCTAGTGGAAACTCCGACTTCTTCACCGCTAACGGCTTGTGAGGACTAATATGAATATCAACATGATACATCAACCAACAATAAAAAGTTTTCTATAAGTCGCTTCTCTTTAGAATCCTACAAGAAATTAATATAAATATTTGTTTTTATATTTTAATTGAGATTAAGGGTAAAAATGTCACTTTAATAATAAAATTGACAAACTTGGATGATAAGGTCCTCTTTGCAAGGAACAATGATACGTTAAAGTTAAAATTGCCAAGTTAGAAATTATAGGATCCATTTCCGCACTTAGGGCTGTGCAAACGGGTTTCGGTCCCGGGTTGAAGGGCCAAGACCGGACCAAACATCTTCAGTTCGGTCCCGGTCTCGGTCCTAAAAATGGCAAGCCCAAACGGTTTCGGTCCCGGTTTGGGCTCCAGTAATGAATTCGATTTTTTCGAGCTTTTCCGGGCTTGTGAAAAAAATTAAATATTATAAAAATGATGTAATTGTCAAAAATAAATAACACTTACGACTTAAAATAAAAGCAAAAAAATCAATTTCGCATTTTTTACCAATAACAAAACCACTTAAATAAATGAGAAGATGTATAAGCACAAATTCTCCACGTCTATATATAAATATATTTATATATATATTATATAACAATAACATGTAACTTAAATAGAGTCAATAAACATATTCTAAATCCGAACAATTTTCTTTAGCAAAATCTTTACAATATTGTAAATTCTAGTAACATTATATATTAATACAATTATTCTTGACTATCGATCTTAAAAAATAATATAATAATGATGATTTTTAAAAAAGTTTATTGGCCAAAAAATTTCAACTTGAAAATGAAATTTAGTGGTATTGCTTTAACGTTTTAATTGTCCCACATTGAAAGTTTTGCAAAAAAAGTAATATGATTGGAGCTTATAAATAAAGATCGGCATTTGTGTAAGTGACTATGTAAATGAAATTTTGTGGACTTTGAGGCAAATTAATAATTGTCTTAATTCTTTATATTTAGTTTAAAGTTTAAATGATTGTCCCACGTTGAAAGTTTTGTAAAATGTCAAATAATTGGGGCTTATAAATAAGATGGAACTTTTGTGCAAGTGACTATGTAAAGGAAATAGTTTTGATTCTTGCCTCTTGAATATTATGAAAAGTGAAAATTGGCTTTCAATTTATATATTAAAAAAAAAAAAAAGTCAACCGGTCTTTGACCAGGTTTCCGGGTTTTCAAAAAAAACTCAGGACGGGTCTGGACCGGACCGGTCTGGGACCGGTCCAGACCGGACTGGTCATTTTGGCCACAAAACCCAGACCGGGACCGGCCCATTTGGTCCGGTTTCGGTCCAGTTCACCCGGTCCCAATTTTTTTGCACACCCTTATCCTCACTGACACTAAACGATAAGTTCCATTTGTGCAAATTACCCTTTAATTGTATCATATCATCAATCTTAGCACGTGTTTGGTACCTCAGATTAGAAGGGATCAAAAGTTCAGATCAAATTTACATCGGTGGTAGAACGTAAATAGTATTGCCCGCGATGAAAGATCTTATTCTTTCAATATCTTAATAACACAATGCATGCCTTCAAAAAAAATTATAATAATAATGATGACAACACAATGCATTAGTAATAATAATTTAATGAAATTAGAGATGACTATAGGAGTAATGGTTTAATGCCAGACGTATACCGCTAGACACTGATTTAACATACTAGATGCGGGTCATCTCATATGCCATATGGTGTTGTTTCAAATAAAAATTTAGAAGATCATTTTGTCCTCATTAAGAGAGTTTCCAAGGCCTAGTTAACTCCCTAGCCCAGCCATAGCCTGAGCCCGAGCCTAGTTCGGAAAAGCATAAGCCGATGTATCCAACTCCAACCTGTGCCAAACCCTGGCCAAGCCCATGCCCAAGCAAGAGACTAGGCCTGACCCTATACTAAGCGTGAGAACAAGCCTTAGTTTGAGCAAAGCTCAAGCACTAGTCTGAAGCCCAAGCCCAGACCCAAACAAGCCTAAGCTCAATTAGAAACTCACCAATGAGGTCTTGTGTCTTATGAAAAAGAGTTAATTTCACAAAAAGTCCTTAAACTTTGAATTAAGAATCGGCTGAGCCCCAAATATTTTTTTGCTCTCCTAGATCTCCAACATTTCATAAATCCACACGATAGCTCTTTTTTATTACTATTCTATCAATTTTTTAAAAAATGAAGGTTTATCCCTAACTTTTTAATTTTAAAAATAAAATATTTAAAAATAATAAAAACATTTAAAAAAAGAAAAAACCCTCCCCCTCCCTCTCCCCCTAACAATTGCTGCCGGAAACGACAGCAAATGATGCTAGAAATGGCAACTGTCTGGCCCATTTATGGCAGCATTTGGGGGATGGTGAATCCCCGTTTTACTGCTGGAAACGGTAGCAGAGGGGGGATTCACCCCCCATTTTTGCTACCAGAAACGGTGGGGGTAAATCCCCCTAAATTCCTACCGGAAACAGGCCATTTCCAGTAGCATTTTTTTTTGTGGGGGTGGGGTGGGCCGGGTCAGGTTGGTACCCCCAGCAATTGTTGGAAGGGAAGGGAAGGGTAGGGTGAGGTGGGGTGGGTTTTTTCCTTTTTTTTTAAATGTTTTTATTATTTTTAAATATTTTATTTTAAAATTAGAAAGCTAATGGTGTAACTGTATTTTTTAAAAAAAAAAATTGACTGAATAGTGGCAAAGGAATTTATCGTGCGATTTATGAAAAGTTTGGAGACTCAGGAGAGTGAAAAAAAGTTGAGGGCCCAGCCAATTCTTAACTCAAAGATTGAGAACCTTTGTGAAATTTACCCTATGAAAAATGAGAATCATCAAATTTGTCCCTATCTTACAAAAATCATCAATTCGGTCATAAATCTTAACAAACCCATCAATGTAGTGACCAATTTTACAAAATTGTGAATTTCGATCCATTTCTTGCACAAATTATCGAATGAGACCCAAGCTTTGGAAAGGTTATTAACCAAGTCCCCAACCTTTTCTATTCATTAATTGAGTACAATACCTTTTGACAAATATAAGGTAATGAGTGTAAGTCAGGTAGGGATTATTTTTCTTTGAAAATTGAGGATTATTTATTTATCTTTCTTAATCGACATTGGTTCAAAGGTTTTCATATGAACATCTAGTTGTAAAGTGTTTTCACCCATCATCCATTATCAAGAAAGATAAAATTGTCCAAGCCATTTACAATGCACTAAAAAGTTTCAAGGGGCATTTTAGGTACTACAACATATACCTCAATAGTATTGTTTTAACTTTGATTGTACAATCTTCCTTCTTCTTATCCACTTGAAGAAAAGGAAGGATCCAACCAAATAAATCTTATTCACGTATCTTTGGAAAATCATAAATTGAGTTTGCGTATCTTGTACAAATTATTTACCAATCCCTTAACTTATTAATATCCTCAACTGAGCCCGAATCTTATCAAGATAACCAAGTACTCCCCCGATATTATCAAAATCATAAATTGACTTTCCATATCTATCAACACCATCAATTGTATCCCCAAGCTTATGAAACTATCAATTCAGTCAGGCTTATAAAATAAATAAAAATTGATTCATTTAAGTTACTAGAATCAGCATTTAAAGTCACCAAAACCATTAACACCCTCAAACTGAGTCGCCCAGTCTTATAAACATTGTCAATTAAATCTCCAATCTCATTAAAGAAGTCAATTAAATCGCCTATATTATGAAAATCCATTAGATGAGTCTCATATCTTATACAAAGATTATCAGCTGAACTCCTATCTTATGAAAATCATCAATTAATCCCTATCTTAAGAAAATCAACCTCACACAAAACTCAATTGGAAATCTTATTTAATATTTAAATTTTTATTTTTTCAACATTGAACAACTTTTTGGGTGGGGTGGGGCGTAGCAATGGATATATATATCGTTGAAAATGTATGGATGGTTGGCCAACTGTAAGCAGCATCCAATTATGAGATATGTCCTTTTGTCCCATTCCTTAGCAACAAACACAAGTTAAAAGGACACGTGACAAGTAACAACGAACTATGAATAGAAGCAATGAAAATGCCACTTATCACTTCAAGAATGGATACAAACATTGAGAACCTCTCGTGAATATTGTAGTCGCCGTGAATCCCGCGGTACCACATTTTATCAAAGAAATCCTCTTTCAACTTCGCCCCCAGTACCTTTCAAATATAGCTCCTTACTCTCTTTAATATAAAGAATTGAAAAAATAAAAATAAAAATAAAAAAATGACTTGCAAAATTCTCACGATACTATCTTGAATCTTGATGACTAATGATAAGATGAAAAATTGCTCAAGTAATTATTACCATTTTTTGATTGATCAGGTGCCTTCCTCTAGATGATCAAGATGATGTCTAGAATCTATCTAATTCTAGAGATTGACCGTAAAGTATTACTAATTCAAAGGTGAATCTAAAATTTTTTAGTGACATAGGTTATAATATAAATAACTATCACTTTGAGTAAGGCTATATATAATTTTTTTTTTTTAAATTTCTCTACATTAAATTTTTGTCCAACGTGGACTGATGCACTGAAGCTCGGATCAGCCCATGGTTGGATTTTCCTATAGATTAGTCGAAGATTAATGCTTCAATGAGCAAGTGGGACAATCGGCAAATTCTAGAGGGAATGCCCGCTTCAAAAATACACAATATAGAAATACTAAAAGAATCTTGTTATGACAGAAAATATTATTTTCTTATACCGTGTAACTTTTATTTTTCTTCTACGAGATCTTAATCGTTTCACCATCGTTCTACACCCCAGTTTACAACTTTTCTCTGAATCGTATGCAATTAATCATCTTCGTTATACATTATTATCTAAAAGCATTAGTGTAGAAGATGTAAATTAATTATTGAAAACTAATTCAGATTAATTATTTCTAGGAAAAACATTAAAATAAAAAGAGGGTGACATGGACACGAACCCATGCAACGAACCAAGAACAAAGGGACAAAAACGAAACACCTATTCCCAGCTTGGCACCACCCTAACCACACGTCATAAATCAATTCCTTTTTCTTTTTCTTTTATTTTTAATTGTTATTATTTTTTTGTTGGGGTCACTTAATTTATAGCTATTATTCATTTGACTTTTGTACATATCATAAATTAATTAGTACGTACTCACAGTGAACTAAGGCTCAAAAGGGCTGAAATATTTAATTGACCTTAATTACGTATCTCGTGCATGAAAATTGAATATTAATTTAATAATAATAATAATTATTATTATATATACTAATTATTAAAGGGCACGCGGGTTCTAGGAAAGAAACCATTCTTGCAACAAATTGTTTGAAATAAATTGATTAATGATTTTATATTAAATTTGAGTTTGTGTATTAGTTGAGATATATATCAATTAATTAATTAGCTTAACTGCGACCCAGACTTCCATATAGGACTAAGTTTATTAGTTATAAAATCTATGAGAATTATATATAGTCAGTAGACTTTCTGATATTATATATTATTGGAGTCTCATTCAAAAATTTCTCGAAAGTTTTGTGACACAACCTCCTATCTATGTGATATGTATAGATACGCACCACATATATTTAAAATATAAGTGGCGTGCTTGATACACACCACACATGGTGAGAAGTTTTGTTACATAACTTACAGGAGGTTTTTAAAAATTTTCCTATATCATTGTTCATGGAGAATGTTCGAGTTTAGTGACATTATTTTGTTAGACTTGACTTAAAAAATTAGTAATGTTATATCTAATAGATTATGTGACAAGCTCTCATTGGACATATTGAGAGATGGTGTCCCATGGACTCTATAGAATATGTGCTCTATAATGTGCCCAAATTATCAAAAAAATTTAGGGTAATTTTCACTCTACGTCTCTAACCTTTCACTTTTGTATCAATTTAGTCCTCATTTTTTTTGGGCCTACTAATCCCCAACCTTTCATTAATTATCGTATTATGTCCTCAACATTACTTTTCGTCCCCAACCTTTCAATTTTCACTATTAACCTCTATCAAAATGACTATTGTATCATTGATTCTTTTTTTTCCACTATATGTCCCCAACCTTTCTATACATAGTCATAAGGAGGCAAAATAAATGTAATTTAGAGAGAAGTAATTGGGTGGTCGGTTGGTTTGACATTAACATTTATAAATAAAGCAGCCATCCAATGGATGCATGAGAACATAAACAAGCAGAGGAAGAACTTAAAATACATTTTATTCAATTGATTGAATTCTAAATTTTATTTCATATATTTCAAGAAAGTCAAAACATAAAAAATTATTGCCATTCTAGGAAGTCAACGTGATATATATCCAATTTGCATAGGCTCATTATATTTTATAACAATAATAATAATAATAATAATAATAATAATAATAATTTACAAAGTCATACTCTTATTGCCTTCTTCTATTGTTTTTATTTCAAGATATAAGAATTGAAGAAGCAAAAAAGGAAGGATGCAGTGTAATACTCAAGTCTTACAAAAGAAAAATTGAACAACATGACTAGTTTATATATTCCATTAGCCACTTAGAATCCATTTTCAAAACATCTCGAAGGTTTTAAAACAAAACATTTCACTCTATATGACGTGCATCCATATACGTCACGTGGAGTGAGAGGTTGTTACAAAACCTTTAACAGGTTTTTGAAAATTTTTCTAACTAGTTATTTTAATGACAATGTTGCATGAAGCCATTAATTATGTCTTATGGTGCATAAAAAGATATGACTCGACATAGCATGTGTCATTATTGTATAATAATAATAATATACTATTTTTAAAAAAGCTGTATTCTAAAAAGTCGTTTAGATTTTAAGTTTGGTTTAGTCTTACTGCTTAATTAAACAATGTTTTATGGTTTTTAATTAATATTTTGTTTAAACTACTTAGACTTGTAAAAGCACTTGTGCTAGGTCATGTTTTACCTTGTTTAAAACTTTGCTCTAGTTATGAGCCCGGAGTCCCTTTCCAAAGTCTCCCGAAGGTTTTGCAACAAAACCTCACTCCCATTTCACGTACGTTTATTTAAAATACACATGGTGAGTTGAAATACACGTGGTGCGCATTCATACACGCCACACAAGGTGAAAGTTTTGTTACAAAACCTCCGAAAAGTTTTTGAAATTTTCCTATGAGTTTGAATGAAAAATAAGAGAGAGAATGAGTGAGATCGAATTGTGAAAATTTGTGCAGTACATGCGAGTCCCATGAAATACGTAGATGTGATTGATTTAACTAATTTTTATTTAAAAGTAGAATTGGTTTGCAAACTAATTACAATGAGGATATTCAACTAGCTATATAGTTAGATTAGAGATGCATTTATGTCTAGTTTAGTTTGCATTTCCATTCCAGAAATGAAAGATTTGAACCTTTCTGATTTACTTAAATCTTTATATGAATAGAACTAGGTCAAGCAATTGTATATAGTAAATAGTCAAGGTGATTTTTTAATTTTACAAATTAATCAATTAATTTTGTATTTTTAAGAATTGAGAAGATATACTTTCTAAAAAAAAAAGAATTGAGAAACTATATTTACACCACAATTTTTTATAACCGCACCGCATTATAATTTCAATGAATGTCCTTAAATCTCATTCTTGTCATATTTGCACCCACAGCTTTTTCTTCTCGTCACATTTTTATCCTCAACTTTTTATTAATTGTTATTATAACTATTAGAGATTAAAGACATCTAAAGCAAATAAAACGTAGTGTCAATATATATAATCACTAATAAAAATTTGAATGTTGTGAAATTCAAGGAATTTACCTATTAGACCTTAGGTCTTTTTCATTTGACCAAGTCCTTCAACTTATGTGACTGCATCCTCCAAAATTCAAATGAATTAGTCAAGAATTGCGCACAAGTTAAAATAGAGAGACTTTGTAACTAGTCTTTAATTAGTGTCTCCACAAAAATTCAAACGAATGAATCAAACATCTACAGCACCAATTGACACGTAATAAGGTTGCTATCACCGAAGTTTCGACAAAGACTCGACTCGGGATGAGGTTAATTCCAAGAGCCACCCAACACCTAACTTCGAGACGACATCCTACGTACGCGTTCTATGTCGACGACATTGCATAAGATTAATTCTTCCGATTTTGTATTTTGTTTTTCTTTTAAAGTTGTTAACGTAAGATAAGATCGGTAATAATTCTTGACGAAATTATACCACTCTTTTTTTTTTGGTCACAACCCTTTCCCATTCCTGTCCCTAATCACCCCGTCCAAACCCCCATTCCCCAAAGTTCACCACCGGGCAGTGCTCCTTGCTCCCATGCATTGTGTTACTGTGCCATTATCGTTGCGTGGTGGTACGCAAAAGCCGCAGCCTCCACCAATGACTAGCCGGCGCACCGGCCCCGGGGGAATTAGGGTTTTGGTTTTGGGGTAGGACTGGGATATATATAGGAATGAGGTGAGTTATGTGTTGAAGGAGGGCTTATTAGTTTTCATTTTTATCCTTTTTTTTTTTTTTGTTGGAAAACCAAATTCACTCTTGAGCTCCATTTATAGGCTTCCTTTTCGAAGTCCTCCAACTTTTTAACTTCTGTAACTTTTTCAACCTTTTTCCCAAGATAGAACGACATTATCTTGATATATCTAAAAATATATATAAGTCTCAAAATAAACATCTCATCGTAAATATTCATAAGCGTTAAAAATTGAAAGTCAACAGTAAGCATACTTCGGGAGATTAAAGGTGAAATTTTAACTTTCTTCTTTTAAGTTTACACCATAACCCAATCTATTGGAATTTGTCCGATTAAAGTCCTAATGATATTCAAAAAATTTTATATCTAACTCAATTTGGTCTTTACGTACATATTATATTGGCCACTCCAAAAACAGTAGAATGTTTGCTAACTCATCTAATATTAAGATTGTTCAGTTTACTCTTGCAATAGACGTCACTCGATATCAACCAATTATCATTCCTTTCTTTATATATCTTAATCACTTATCCCAAAATACTTTAAAAGTGTAATATTATTATTTCAAATGCATCTACATATGATTCATCTTTTATATACGATTGCAATACGTACTCGTTTCAATAAAAATAAAAGTATAGATCATATATAGACATTTTTGTAATTACTATTGAAAACGAACATATTTTAACTAGATTCACATTATTTGTCATTCATGTAAATTTCCCTCATTAATAGGCATAATAATTGATCGAGAAAAGACATGAATTCTTATATAAATTAAAAGTCAAATATTGCGCGTGGGAAACCATAGTAATCAAATTAATCTGCACAAAATGTGAAACGAAAGTAATCATTCCGTGACAATGTTCCATCACAATTCAGAATCATAATGCTATGAAACCAATGGTTGTTTTTTGACGTGGCCTAATAAAAAAATAACACATGCCCTTTTACCATCACGTATCTCGTCTTACTTCGCAACATCATGTAGTTGGGTTTCCTTATCGTTTGTTTCACAACAAGATTGCTTTTCATGATGATATAGATGTGATAGTCAGTTACGTCTCCTTTACCATTGTGTCATTTGTTACGTGTTTTATTGCAATTCCATTTCACCTGCCAGAAGCAGACTTGCTGTGGTCTGATTAGATAACTCACTGATGGATTGTCCCACCATGGGACAACCCACTAGTAAGTTATCCAATCACAACATGCCACATACGGCGCCAGACATCGTCAGGGCAAGTGAACAAAATCTTTTTTATTGTGATCAAATAGTTTAACTAATTCTATAAGTAGTGCTGCTTCATGATGCATATACATGTAGCCTGATTCCATTTTCATTAATTATGTGTGAGAGTTTTTTTAGGATACTGATATGTTCATATGTCTCTCCTAGAAACTAAACAAATTTGCCTAAGACTATACATTTCAGCAACTAGTTTTGTTTAAATATAAATTTGACTGAACAAATCACTTCGATCTATTGATCTACTTATCACATGGACTTACATATTTGCACAACATATTTTCACCGAACGAATATTTTTATTTCAAAGTGAGAAATTTCAAAACAGAAACAAATTGCTAATGGTGTCTCAAATGAGCGGTCCAGCTAAGAAGATGGATAAGACTCCAGATAAGAAACATTACCGCTCATGTGGCGGAACTGAAGCTTTATCTATTTCCTTAACAAATTTCCTCGAACGAGTCAAATGTTTTGAAGATCATTTAAACACACTTTTCATGACCAAAGAGAAAATAAAAATAAATAAATAAATGAACATAGACAGGAAAAAATTCAGCCACCAGCTGGGGTAGCTACCAAGAAAGAAGTTGAAATGAATAGTAATCGTCAGTGGAGGGCGTCCCTTGTCCCTACAAACTTAATAAGGGTTTTTATTTACAGAATTTGTCAATGGTTTCATTGCATGGAACAAAACCAGCGTTTCCGAGGAACCAGTTTCTCAATACTAGACACTGTTTCACTCTTTTTGTTTCTTCCTATAAATTCTCCTCCATTCCAATATTTGATTCCCACAGTTATCCCATCAATTTCCTCTCTTAGTTCCCCCTAGTTCCAGTTTCCGTGCGCGTTCGGTAAGCGGTAAAGATTGGATAGCACTAGACAATATAGTCCCGATCTCCCGACTCCTGCCATATGTCTGGCGAGAATTATCCTGCTAGGCGCACATGTGACGGGAGATCGTTAATTAAACAACCAAATTGTGGATTGTACTTGCATGTAACGTTTTACGGGTGTCTCCTATGTTACAGGGACTTGTGATGCAAATGTCTCCAGCTATGTTAATGCCAAATGGAAGTTCCATGGAAAGCCAGTACCATAAAGGCGTTAAGCATCTTTCCGACAATGGGATTGAGCATGTTCCTAACAAGTACATATTCCCGGCTTCCGAACGTGCCAACGTTGTATCCGAAGCCTCGGTCAACTCGATTGAAATTAAGCTGCCGGTGATTGATTTTGCCGAATTGCAGGGTCCTAATCGGTCTCAAGTCCTTAATTCTCTTGCCTCTGCCTGCGAAAACTACGGGTTTTTCCAAGTACGTTTTCTGAGTTAGTCCTTGAATGCACGTCTTACACATGAAATAAGATTTTAACTTCTGTTTTCTGAATGCAGCTGGTTAATCACGGGATTCCGCATGAGATAATAAGCAATATGGTGGATGTGAGTAAAAGGTTCTTTGAGCTACCATTTCCTTAAAGAGAGAAATATATGACGGCGAATATGAATGCGCCAGTTCGCTATGGAACAAGCTTCAATCAGACGAACGATGGCGTCTTTTGTTGGAGGGACTTTCTTAAATTAGTTTGTCATCCTTTGCCTGATGCTCTTCCTCATTGGCCTTGTTCTCCATTGGACCTTAGGTAAGTGCGCTTTTTCAAGAAACGTACGTGACAAAACATTAAGGACGTCACCATTATATAATAATCACTACTTGTACACTTAGCCCTTGACAGTGTCGAAAGGGCTAGCTAGATAAGTAAGTTATAGTATACAAAATAGATTGGCCAATGATTGTAGTTATGTTTTAATTGGTTAATGATTCATTCAATACTTTCAACAGGGAATTGGCTGTTAGTTATGCAAAAGAAGTCAAAATCTTGTTCCTAATGCTAGTGGATGCCATCCTAGAGAGCCTCGGGCTACAGAACAAGAAGAATACGACAGGAGAGGATGCAGATGAGGACGAATTAACAGAAGAGATATTAAAAGAACTGGAAGATGGAAGCCAGCTAATGGTAGTAAATTGTTACCCTCCTTGTCCACAACCTGATTTGACGCTGGGAATGCCACCTCATTCCGACTATGGATTCCTTACACTTCTACTCCAAGATGAAGTCAAGGGGTTGCAAATACAACACCAAGGAAATTGGGTTACTGTGGACCCCACCCCAGGATCCTTCGTCGTCAATGTCGGAGATCATCTCGAGGTATGTACTCATCGCCCTCTTCTGGTGCTTGTTCATTTCTCTTTTTCAAAATATATCATAATTTCACTTACTACTGATTTGATAATTGATTTGACACTTATTTATTTATAATTAAAAATTTCTAACTTTCATAAAATCTACATTCACTCATTTCATCTCATTATTATAATTTCTCTTTATAATTTAACGTGAATAAAGATGATCAAACATCCGCTAAATAATGTCTAAATGCACTTATTGATTTCTTGACTTTATTTGAAAAAAGATAAAAAGTCAAATTGCTTTTAATCCACATATATTTCTCGTAAAAGCCGTAACATTTCTCCAATATTTCTACTCATATCTATCTGTCTTGTAAAGAGAAAAAGGAAACTAAAATAGGCTAGTTTTCTCACTAAAGGCTTGACATGTAATTGTTTACGCCATTTTTATAAGTACATATCGAGCTATATATACTAGTATGAAGATTGATTATTATATGTTACAAGTTAATCGCGGCTTTATTGACACTAAATTACATGAAACTTTGTTGCAACTAATTCAGCTATATTTGGGACTTAAATCTAGACCATTTGCTCGATAAATAACTAGACTATCATGTTACAGTTTTCCTATTGATCAAATCAATAGAAATAGACCAAGTCACCAACTTGAAATAAAATTAATTGAAACACAAACTTGCAATATAATATAAGTTACTAAAAAAATAATTTTTCTACATTTTCTTCTATATATTATACTGTCTTTTCATATTTCATATATGTAACAATTAGTAACACAAGAAATCAATCATTTTTTCCTTTCTGTATGACTTGATTTGTAGATATTCAGCAATGGAAGATACAAGAGCGTTCTACATAGAGTTTTGGTGAATTCAACAAATAACAGGATTTCAGTAGCTTCTCTGCACAGCCTTCCTCTTGCTAGCATGGTGCGGCCATGCCCCAAACTCGTTAGCGAGACGAATCCAAGGCGTTACATGGACACAAATTTTGCAAGTTTCCTAGAGTATATAAAAGTTTGTGATTCAACTAAAAAGAGTTTCCTTCAATCCAGGAAATTGATTTCATAAACAAATTAAATTAAATGGAGTAGACTTTTTGTATTTTGACTTTAAAAAAAAAAAATTCTTTGTTGTAGTATCAATTTATAGAGAAATTAATTGTTTGGGTGCATGTATGGAGTGCAGCAGTTGGCAACACATATTATTTGGAAATTATGTATATATAGGACAATGAGATCTTAATAAATGAAATTATTATCCGACTACTTTGACCAATTCTATATATGAGCAACGATGGAGCAGCATATATATGAGATTTGTGAATTAATTAATTAAACGTTTTATTTTACATCATAGTGTTAATCTATATATATTATATATAATATTAACAATTAATTAGTACTGTCATTCTTTCGAGTAAGATTCTTACTAAAATGGCAAGTTGTTATCGACTTCTTGTTTTAATTTGACGCCCTTCTTAGATCGGAAGAGCGTCTTTTCTAAACAAATCATTACATTAATTAATTATTCTAAATGAGTTGTGCTATTTTGAAAAAAAAATATATATATATATATATAAAGTTTAAAAATATATTATAACACATGGAAATATCCTCTTTTATAATACATCACATCATTTTTACATTAATGGTAACCAAATGAACCACATATTAATTTTGTTACACTCATTGTCTACTTATTGTCTTAATAAAATTATTCTAAGCAGAATAGTTTATTAGATTACTTCCTCTTCGTGGCTATGTATGGTGGCAAAACGAGGCTTAAATTATCCCCCACTCCACCAAAATGAACCGATTGCCCACTTCAGAATAGCTCACCAAACTCTAAAGAGTTATCACGTGATCAGCATGGGTGAATTTAGATTTTTCTTTTTTCACGGGCTAAAGTAAAGATTTTACTACTACATAGATTTTTAATTTTTCTTCTTAGGCCAAGAAAATTTATATACAACCCGTGCGAGCCCTACCCTACCTCCGCCCGTGGCGACCAATCGAGAAGAAGTGAAATTACACGGCATGTCAATATAAATAACTATAACACTGTGTTTTTATTATGTGTGTTAAAACAATTACAAAGATCTAAATTATATAAATATATAATGAACGAATTTGCGAATCTCATATGTGGAACTGTCCAGCACTAAACAAAGATCGAATTTAGTCTAACTAGATATTATCATTTGTTTTTACTTTTTAAATTATTATCTCGAATCCTTGACTCAAAAAGCCTAGACGGGGAGAGAAATAACACAAACGACGGTCAAGTCTCGAATTTAAGAAATATTAAGAAAGTCACATATTTTTTTTCAATAAACTTGACAAAATGGGTACGAATGATAAAGCCGACACTGTATATGCAAGAGATGATATCTAATTATTTTATTGGACACTTAATTTGATCCTTTAAAAGGTTCGTAAGCAAATTTCATTTTGTACGAGTAGTAGACCAAATTCAATCACATCCAATACATTAGGAGGTCTGAAACATGAAAATAGCAAGTGGATAAAAATAAAAAGGATCGTCAATGTAACAATTACTCGTTTATGTTAATGCCACTCCTTAGATATAGTAAAGCCTTTATCTTAAAAAATATTGCTCATTAATTTAATTTATTAATAATAATAACAACTTAAACCAATTTCATTGAATTTAAATTTTACCCAAATAAATAAATAAATGGAAATCTCAAATCCTCCATCTTTAGTCAAATAACTAAAATAGTCCCAACTAATAAATAACCTTATCAAGAAAGTTTAAGAAGGAAAACATCAAATAGACAAATCGAAAACAAAAAAGCAACAAAATAGATCGATCTTAAACCATGTTAATTCCACATTTATCAGTATTAAAACTAAAAATAAAATTAATGTTGAATCTAGCTAGCCATAATTGATTGTTCTGACTGTAAAGCAATGCAAGTTTATATAAAGAAATGATAGCGTCAAAACGATTTTATATAAAATATATTGTGTAGCATCCTACACACGCATTCTATCACCTAGATTCGAACATGCTCTGCACCATCGTAGCACATACTAAAATATTTTTGTTTATTATATTAGAGACTAAGTGCGAGACAACAAATTAATATATATATTTATTTTATTTATATTTTCTAATATAGTATATAAGATAATTAATTAATTAATTAATTAACGGCCTTCTCTTTACCTACCCTCCAACAAATTAAGCGGAACCCCACCCACTATTGAACCCTCATAAATACATTTTAGATCGGAAGAGCGTCTGTAGGGAAAGTAGATCTATGAAGGCTAAGATGATTTTTTATCGAGAGAGGTAGAGAGAATGCACGATAGAATTTGAAAGCTGATACAAGTTATACTTTTGTTGTAATTGATGACTTAAGTATCATTTTATTAATAATTAAAATAAATTTCTGAAAAATTAACAATTGCAATTAGATTTTTCGATCATTCGTAACAGAAAGAAATTGATCAAGCATGACTAGTAAGATGTAAAAGAGTCAAACTGAGTCTCGACCATATCTGAAACTTATTAAAAAAAGTGCAAATAAAAATAAAAATCAAGTCGTATCACAGGAAAGGGATTGAGTTTTTGAAATTTTTGAGGGTTTTAGCTGGCCTGAGTTTGTGTTAGACGAGCTCTAAATTGGCTCATCTTGAGCTTTTACGGGGTGGTTTACAAACAGCTTGAACCGACAGAAACACCTAAAGATGACTAAACCTTATCCCCAACCTCTCTCCTTTCCCCCCTTCCCCGAAATGGTAATTTTTAATCAAAATCCGGTCCTCTCTATTTGTAGGTGTATTACGTAACATAATTATAATTATAACCAAACTCCCTTATAGTAAATTATAATTCGTAGCGCAACAGAATAATACAGTTGAAGTGAGTCAATGACACGCAGGGTATATGCCAAAACAATGTACAAGGACAGGACACGCATTTTGACGGTCCACGGTCTCGAGTCTTCCGTGCGTGTTAGTACTACACAATTAGAACATGGAACGCAGCCTTTGGTGATTATAATACAGAATATTAAATCCATTATTATGCAAATGCAATGTACATTATTGCATCTTAAATTTTGTTCATTAATTCAAAAGCCACCAATACAATTGATCAAATTAACTAGATTTTGGACCCTAGTTTTGTTTTTACTTACTTCTAGGTTATTCTAGATTTGCGTATTTGAATCCCACTAGTTGAGAAAACATCACGTGTTCAAGGAATTCTTTATTAGAGTATTCCAAGCCAATCAGAGACTCACATGTAAGTTCAATGAATCTACGTGTGAGATCTTGATTGAGCTAGAGTATCATATTAAGGAATTACTAGAATACCTAAATTTTTTCCTCGGTTGATCATGGAAGTATTAGATAGGGGGATCAAGAGCTGGTCAAGATATTTTATGAAATTGAGAAGGATTGAGATCATTGTCACTTTATTGGTATGAACATCTCTTTGTTTAGCAGAGTGCACGTTAGCAAATTATTTATTTATTTTTTAAGTAAGAAAGAGAAATGTGTGGAGTTAAATGTCATTTACCTCATCTTCCTTGAAATCACAATTTTTGAGGAGTGTGGGTAAATTTAGGAGTGTGTGTATAAAAGTTATACATTTTATATGTACAAATAGTACTTCTCGTAATATAATTGCCCATTTGTTAATTAACCCAGATAACCATATATATAAATTACAAAATTGAATACCACAAACTGTTTAAAAACAGCACTTTAACGCTATAATTGTCAATTCCTATAATTTGAATTCCAGGGATCACTCCATGGACCTCTGAAGCCTGACTGAAGACTGGACCGGTTTGTATCTTGGAGCCATGCGGCAAGCACAAATGGGCCCAGGCCGACACGAAACAGTGCCAGGCTCATCGCACGGGATTTTTATGGATTGAGCCGAGGCCATGGCGGTGAGAGATTTGCACTGGTAGTAATAATTTTGACTTTGAGATAGCAAGACTGGAATGTGAGACGTTGCGAGTTTTGCAGCAAATAAGGGAGTAGAAATCTTTTCATCAGTCGTACCTCTTATGTTGGACGAATAAAATTACATTTCCTTTCCAATAAAAAATGAAAAATGTTAACTAGAATATCATTTAAGAATTCATACATTTTGATATTAATAATGGAATTCACATATTAGTATTGTGTGTCCTATCTGCTCAAATAATGGTACACCAAGACTTTTTCAAAAATAGAAGATGTACATTTGACACATTTTCTAATAATCATTTGACACATTTTCTATTGTTTATCACAATTCAAAAGAGAAACTACTACATATGTCTTCTTTCATTTTCCATTATTATTGAAGGTTTTTGTCCTGATTTTGAGAGCCCCTAAATATTTTAATTTTATCAAAATAGACACAAAGTTACATGTATTATAGGGTAATGCCATTCGTGACTTCTTTTGACATCACTTCATTTCAATAGATCTAGTATCGGGGAATTTGATTACGTATCGAATGTTTTGTGTCATTATCACACCAAATAAATATGTGGTTTGGTATAATATCTGCCATTGATGATATTTTATTATTATTTTAAAATTTCTATATATCTCTCATATTTTTCACTTTTATCTCTGTTTTTATACTTCTTTCCACTAGTATTCAAGTAAGATAATCACTTTCTCCCTGCCCCTCTCCTCTACGCCATCCAAATTTTTTACTACCCACTAGAGATCCTTGACTCTTTGAAATTTTCCTCAAACAAGTACATATAATCATCCGAAGCAAAAGCTCGCAACTGTATGGACATGGTGGTTGGAGCCGGAAAAGAGAGAAATTTCATAGTACTATAATCACTGGAACCTCCCATTTCACCGCCATGCCATCTACACTCTCTTTCTCCTCTTTCACCCTCCTTACAGAACCTCACCGTGACCTCCACCGCCACCAATCCACCACAATCCGCCGCAAAGTCCCATTTTCCTCCACCATCAAGAACTCCACAAATAACAAACCGCCGCGGCCGACACAGTCCACCAAGCCCACCTCATGGGTCAGCCCGGATTGGCTAACTTCATTAACAAAGTCGTTAACGGCATTTGGCCCCAAAGATGACTCCAACATACCAATTGCCAGTGCAAAGCTTGAGGATGTTTCGGACCTCTTAGGCGGGGCCCTCTTCCTCCCTCTGTTCAAATGGATGAATGATTATGGCCCCATTTTTCGATTGGCTGCTGGGCCGAGGAATTTTGTCGTGGTCAGTGACCCTGCCATTGCAAAGCATGTGTTGAGAAACTATGGAACCAAATATGCTAAAGGGCTTGTGTCAGAGGTTTCTGAGTTCTTGTTTGGCTCTGGTTTTGCCATTGCTGAAGGATCCCTATGGACGGTAATTGGGAAAGATCCCACTTTTTATCTCTTCTTAATGAAATTTTGTGGCTTTTGTTGATGTTGTGAACAGTTAGATTGGATTCATTTCATGTTTAAGCTTGTGGGTTGTAGGTTGTTTTATTGGTTCCTGGATAATTGGATTCTATCATATATGTGAGTTTGTGCAGGAATCCTATCTTTCCCTGGCTTTGTTCACATATAATTGGTAATTTTGGTTATTTGTTCGGATTATTGGACAAATGGGATTCAGTTTGATTGAATTCTTTATGTCAATTTACATATGATAGCGTATTTGAAGCATTTTTAGAATGTACTATAGCATCTGGAATGGTAACTCTTTTTTTGGTTCTCATAAAGTGTATAATAATAATGTTGCTTTGAGTATGACCTTTGAAACATGTTGTTCTTTTATAGCAGATTTTGAAGTGTTGTATATCTTTTGTTTATGACTTTTGATGTTATCGAGTGTCCTGGCATTTGAAATTGAGCATGATAGATCTCACACACAATGGAGGAATTTCAAGCGAAAGCTCCATAGTTCACAGGTTCACTTTGTCTTTCGTTCATGGTAGGGAAACTTACCCTAAGTTGTCTAATCAGACATGGTCTGTTTTATTAAACTCTGATCGTGATGAATAGCACTCTATATTCTGTTGAAGATTTTGATCATTGCACTTTGCTTTTTAAGTTTCCAATACAAACAATGTACAATAGGCATGGAAAAAAAAGCTTCTTTTCAATCTAATTATCACAATCCCGCTCTCCTACCATCAAGTTGGCACGTTGTTGTACCAACTGATTAACATATAAAAATGGGGTGGGGACATGTTGTGATAGGTGGGCAGGTGGTCATTTTTTGTTGGTTCACTCATCAATTTGTTTTATAACATACGAACTTGTTAGCAAGAGACCTTTTTTGCTACGTATCATATACACGCTCTTCCGATCTCCAAAAATTGGCTGCTATATATTTGGTTGTTGTTTGTGATGCGTATTACCGTAGTTGAATAATTTCATTTCAGGATGAAACCTCGATCTTCAGTTTTAATGTCACCATTTGAGATTCAAAATCCTTTTTATAGGTAAGGCGCAGGGCTGTGGTTCCATCACTTCACAAGAAGTACTTGTCTATAATAGTTGAGCGGGTATTTTCCCGATGTGCTCAGAGGTTAGTGGAGAAGCTCAAGGCAGATATCCTTAATGGCTCTCCGGTGAACATGGAGGAAAAATTTTCTCAACTTACTCTTGATGTTATTGATCTAGCTGTATTCAACTACAATTTTGATTCTCTTACTACCAATAGTCCAGTTATAGATGCAGTTTACACAGCATTAAAAGAAGCTGAATTACGTTCAACTGATCTATTGCCATATTGGAAGGCATGTATTTTTGTTTACTCCACTGGGGTTCTTTTGGTATCATATATTTGACAATAAGAAATATCCTCATCCGCTTTTCTCTTTTCAGATTGAAGCTTTATGTAAAGTAGTGCCAAGACAAATTAAAGCTGAAAAGGCTGTTTCCTTGATCCGACAAACTGTTGAAGAACTCATACTGAAGTGCAAAGAGATTGTGGAGAAGGAGGGGGAAATGATAAACGAGGAGGAGTATGTGAACAATTCAGACCCGAGCATCCTTCGATTTTTACTTGCCAGCAGAGAGGAGGTTTGTAATTGTAACATTTACTCTACATCAAGTCATATCTTTGTCCCGGTGAGAAGACAATTGTATGATTTGTTCAACTGTTCCAGGAACTAGATGTTCTGTACTTTAAAAAGCTTTACAGCATAGTAATGGTACCCACATCATGATTTCTGACTTTCTATAGTCTTAAAGTTCACAACAATTTGATTCATTTACTTCATACACATACAATGGGGACTTGCACTTTAAAGATGATAGATTGATGATAAAATTTTTACTCCGAGAAAATACTATGTCATCCTATTCCTGTATGTATTCCTTGCATTTTAAACATGAAAAGTATGTGTGTTTTAGGTTTCAAGCGCACAGCTAAGAGATGATCTTTTGTCAATGTTAGTTGCTGGTCATGAAACCACTGGTTCGGTGTTATCTTCCGATCTTCTTATCTGCTAAGTAAGGTATCATTATGATTCTGTACTCATTTTCTTAGTAAATTCATTTTATGCTATGCTGATTTTAAGTTGTCCAGAAAGGATTGAAATTACTATTTTCCTGAAATGCATTGTGGGCAAATCGTGGCTTCTACTTGGTGAAGTATTTTGCATATAAATGCCTTCAAGGGAAGGCTAAATGAAATGATGTGAAAAAAATACTTGATTTCCTCCATATTCCATTGTTATCTTGTCCTTTTCCTCTTACTATTAACTGCATAAAAGTGTTGGTTGATGTATCAGTTTCATTCTTCTTTCTATATTATCTATCTGCTATTTCCCACATATTTTGACATTTTTTAGTTCAGGACCAAACCGCATTGAGAAAAGTACAAGAAGAAGTTGACAGAGTTTTACAGGGACGCCTTCCTACATATGAAGACATAAAGAATCTTAAGTTCTTGACGCGTTGCATAATTGAATCAATGCGACTATATCCGCACCCACCTGTAAGTTGCGAAATGCCTTCCCTGTTTGACGGAACAGTTACACATTATTTTTCCTGGTAATCATATTCCTGGAATTCGTTAGGTCCTTCTGAGAAGAGCTCAAGTAACCGATGTTTTACCCGGGGACTACAAGGTCAATGCTGGTCAAGATATCATGATTTCTGTATACAATATTCATCACTGTGCACAGGTAACAACATCTACATTGTTCGCCCCCTCCCGTTAACAAAGAAAAATGATTATTTGGAACGTGCTGTGCTCATTGTGCATATGAAAAAAAGGTTTGGGATAGAGCAGAGGAATTTATACCAGAAAGATTTGACTTAGAAGGGCCAGTTCCGAATGAAACAAATACCGACTATAGGTATACATGATATCTCTGGTCTTCCATATCAGCTTCTTGGTATTCTATCTTTTGTGGAGGCCTTGATCAATGCTTTACTTCTGTAAGTCCTTAAAATGCTGTGGAACATAATTCAAATATTGTAATCTGCAGATTTATTCCATTCAGTGGAGGACCCCGTAAATGTGTTGGCGATCAGTTTGCTTTGATAGAAGCAATCGTCTCTCTTGCAATTTTCGTGCAGAACCTGGATTTCGAATTAATTCCAGATCAAAATATCGGGATGACCACTGGAGCCACTATTCATACAACAAATGTAAACTTCTTTCTCAACTTCTGATGCATACTTCTCATTCACACTCCATTCTCGATAAATCTTATTCTTTTTATTGTCGACCTCTTTGCTGTAACACATTGCTTCTAGCATTGGCTTTAAGTATTATTACTGGGAAAACATTGCAGGGTTTGTACATGAAAGTGACTGAAAGGCAAACTGCATCAACATTTGCTGCAGTAAACTCTTCCAAGTCTGGTTCCATACTTCATCTGTAAGCATTCTTCTTAAAATCACCCAGACGCGGCTGCTAAATTCCCGGTATATTGTTTTGCCAGGTAAAGAACGGCTCTAAACAACGACATTTTTTGAGTGTCAAGCAGCAGCAAGTTATGTCTAAAAGGATTACAATTTTGCTAATGGAAATAGTGGGTTTCTTTAGTGAATCTCAGCGTCCTCGACACAGTTGGTCCTGTACATAACACATAACATGCTGTAAAACAATGGATTCATTATCTGAATGATCTATGTATTTGATTCTTGTTTCTCAAGATGAATTCGCCAATAAAATCTGCATATTGGTTTCTTGAAAAGTGCAAGTTACTTTTCCACATCTAACAAAATGCTTGTATCTAGGAAGCGCGCTCAACATGGATGAAAGATAGACGACAAATGACAAATATTTTTCAACATGTTTGTAACTTTTATATAAAGTTACACTAGTATAGTACCAATGCACATGAAGAATAATATTAAAAAATATAATCAAGAGGAAGCTACAATAAATGAGTAACATTTGAACATCAGTTAAAAATATAAAATCATGGATTGTCATCAATTTATATCAATTGAATCGATAGAAAAAATAAACTTAGTCTTGGTGGAGTTTAGAACTATTCAAACATTCATCCAATAGTCCTTTTGTCCATACGCTTTAATGGGAAAGGTTTATTACCATCAATTAATTTTCACAGTTGTAAATTCATCAACAAATCTACAAAAGAAATAAAGGATATATACTCCATAAAAATATAAACATATGGGACTAAAATTCCATTGTAATACATTAGTGAAATAGTTACTCAGTAATAAAATCTGAAAATTATTAATGATATAGTTTAATTATTAAGAGTTAGATTCAATACAATCGATGATATAGAATACATTAGTGAATCAGTTGCCCCGTAAGAAAATTTCTTTTAATGATAACAACATACTTTTTTACACAAGAATTAATTTTACTGAGTTTCTCTTAAAGCGAGAAAATGGTTCTAAAAATTTTGATTCTCCATTGTTTTAGAAATGCGATATGTCTAGTTAGTCTTCAACTTGAAACAATTAAACAAATCGAAAGAAGCATGAAGACAAACGAAATCACAAAGCTGTGTTAGGATAAACAAAAATCTAAACATGCTTCAAGTTCTATTTCAACATAAATTCACGCCATCAATTTCTGCTTTTTTTTGGACGTAAAACCAACAAATCGTAGACATTCTTTCTAAACCAAACGCGGAGTATTCATATTTAGTCTGATCCTTTGCCACACAAAGCAAAATAAAAAACTAACGGAAAAGTACATACTTGAACTGCGCAATAAAATTACATTTATATCTCTCAACGCTTAAGGAAAATGGAGAGAGATTTTTGCATATTTGGTATCTTCCATATCTTCTAAAAAGGAAATGAAAACTCCAACTACGTTAGATTGCAGATTTTTGGGGAAGATTTGAAGAGAAATTGGTTGCAAATTGCAAATCTTGGGCGATACACAAATAGCCAATCAGTCGTGAAAAATATGTCCATGAAAAAAAATGAACGGAACATGTACTACAATGCGTAACAATGTTTCATTATTACGTGCATGGTGATAATGTCAACAGGAAGAGACATTTTTACAATTTATATTTTCAATTAGTAACTCGCTTAGACAATAGGATGGCGAGCAATTTCTTTCCATAGGGTGTAATATATCTTACTGCCACAAGAGGTATTAATAAGAATTATAAGTCAATGACATATATATACGTATAGAAATTTGTCCTCCAGAAATTTCTAGTTTATAATGATCAAGTTGAAAGATGGTATTGATAAAATTTGGATACGCACCGCAATTTGGACTTAAAGATCAGTAGTTTAAATTCCATTTGTAGAAGCAGATGGTTGAGCTATAGTGCACCGAGCTATATTTTATTTGAAAAATTAGAAACAATTATATTCACTAATTAATAATTAAAACTTTACCGTATTAGAGGATATAAGTGCAAGTAACTAATTATGTCTTTTTAATTCAATGACTAAGATTGGAGACGGTTTAACATCATGAGATAATAAACAGATAAAGATTGTAATTTTTAGTGTCCGCGGTATCATTTTCTATTCGATGAACAATAACCGAGAACAAAACTCACTGATCTCCTGTAGCAATGTAAATAAATTAGTTCTTGTTTTTTCATCAAGATAGTATTTAATCTTAAGAGTACAATGCAGTTTAGGGACATAAAAATCTAATTAAATTAAAGTCTTGAGCAACTATAGTTGACAGTTTCAGCAGGTCATATCATCACAAATCTGCTCTAAACTATGTCAATTAGGCAATAGAAAGTACCAGCACCACTTCTAATCAGCCAACTGAGAAGGTATCTTGAATTCACAATAAGAAGGCAATATTCAGTTCTTCAAACCACCAATGTTACGGAACCAAACACTTAGCCTGTGATTCATAGGAGTTGCCAACAATCTCAAGCATTTCTTTATCCAGTATACACTACCAACACAACAATTAAGTATATCCCAAATATTTATCATCTAGAAGCCTCGGAAAATATATAAAAAATTTAAGAAACCATTAAATAAGAAAAAGCCAATATAGAAAATTAAAGAGTGGGAATAAAGATGATAAGATTTCAAGCACATATAGCAATAGGAAGAAGTAAAATCCTTCTTGAATAGTTGATCTATCAAGGTTCAATATGCAGAAAACAAAATTTTAATACTTCCATAAGGTAATCAAATCGTTCACCCTTGCCATTTAGCAAATTATGCACCAAGCATCTTGAACAAAATCGCATAGCAATTCAAATGGAAACATCAAAAAATAAAAATAAAAATATATTCATATGGCAATTCCAAACTTGAATTAAATAAAAATATATTCATATGGCAATTCCAAACTTGAATTCTATCTGAAAGAAAATCCTAGGACAGTCTGAATCCTAACCTGAACCCATCATTACCACGCTGCCTCACTGGAGATGCGAAACTATTAAAAAATGGCATAGGTAATTACCAAAGATGAGAGAAATAGTACCTCGGAGAATGAAAATCGACAAAGGTTATATTATCAGTATGTTGTACGAAAATACAAGGCCGGCTACCAACTATATATACAGAGAAGTAAAGAAGCGAAATTAGGATTCCACGCAGACTCTGAACTTGGTAGGAAAGGGTCATCCCAAAAAATGGAAACAACTGAAATTAGCATACAATTAGGGAGTGCAACCTTAATCGACTCAATCTCCAATCGGGAGGGAATCGGGGATCTTTTGTGAATGGAAGAATTTATGGACAAAAAATCATTCTCAAACAAATAGGTGCTCTTCATCTTTTGATAATGGAAGAATTTCTGGAAGAAAATCGTCAACGTCTCAACGACACCAAAAAAAAGCGAAAGAAAGGATGCGAGATTGAAGGGATTTGGCTTCTGTGATAGGTATGGAAGAAGGTAAAATTGTGGAGGATTGATTAAAGGGATCGTCTGATTTTGGGGCATGTATCCTTGGAATAAAGCCCCAAAAAGGGAAAAAATCTATAAAGGAAAAGACATGGTTGGCTGCACATAGGTAGCGCATGAAAGTGGCGGGAAAATGGCGGTACAGTTACCTTTGGTTGGTTTGAGGATATATAGATGTTCCAACGACAACTACTCCTTCCATCCCAATTATGTGGTTCACCCTTCCTTTTCTGGTTGTTCAAAACATATGATCATATTTCTATATATTACAAAATCTACTTTACATTATACTATTATTTTACTAAATTATATGTCCCCTTATTTTACTAAATTATATGTCCCATATTTAATGAGTAATCATCTAGAGCCTTCCTGCATCACTTTTATGGAAACATCCTCTTTCACATGCTGTTACCGCCCACAAACCACATGGTGTCTCCATATTATAGGGACACTCTAAGCCTATTGATCAAAATTTCCTATTTAATATACAAACTATCAATTTTAATTTCTACTTATATTAAAATAGGAACAAATTATGAAACACCAACAAGATGTGTCTTTTCAATTAATTTTTGTGAAAAAAATAGAGTGAACCATAAATTTGAGACGGAAAGAGTGTTGTGTCAAACTTTAACATCTACTACTTGTTCTAGTTTTAGATTAAAAGTCTATCTCCTCTCTTATAAGGGATTTATATATCATCATTAAGGTTTATGATGATTTAATTAACTAGAGGTTGCACTAAAACCCAATGAAATAATTTACGAAGATGAATCTCGTTCTCCTATTAACAAGCTGACCAATTATTGCGGCACGTGAACTAACAAGAACTGTGGCGGGATTGATTTTAAGTAGTAGACTAGTAGTTAACGACTGTTGGGAGGCCAAGCCGCTGCATCAATCTCAATGCTTATATTAATCCTGTTATTTTCCATTTTATTTTTTCATTATTAAAAATTATTCTTTTAAACTTCTTAGTCAAAGTCAAATACTTATATAGGATTAAAAAAAAATGTCAAATGCCTATCTAGTGCTAGATGTTGCGCATATTTTATAGTGTCCAATGAACATCATTTTATAGAATCTGTTGTATATGTAGTAGGTGTTTATAGAGTCTATTAGACACTATAAAAGAATTACTAGATATTGAGTGCTATAAAGTGACAATCACTGAAGGGGACTTGAGGTATTTGTACTTGCCTACTAACAAACATCAACAAAGGATGAACAGTTTTTTCCCCTTAAATTAGTTTGTGTAAGAAATCAATCCCACAATTCACACCTTATTTGAGATCATGGAATATATATATATATATACACACACACGTGAAAATAAACAGACAAACTGATATCAATATCATCGACAATTCTTTGTTCTTCACAATATTTTCACGTTGGAAATTCCAATTTGGAATCATAGCCGAAGAACTTTCCCTACATCCAAAATTTCCAGTTTGAAAGAGCTTTGTTAACCCATAAAAAACAACGCTAAAACAAGAATAATTCTAAAATTCCAAATTCGATACAAGTACAACGTAAACCGGGGTTCATTAGATAGCGATGAAAATGAACTCTTCCGATCTCGAGATAATGAAATTTTTCGTATACCAAATTGCTCGGTTATTTTAATTTTAAAAATAATACGCAAAAAGTTCCTAACTCATCGCTTTTAGAAAGCTTTTAATTTTATTGTCATAACTATGTATTGTATGTTTTCCCCACGAACATAAACTCATATAGAACATTATTATTATTATTATTATTATTTGAAAATATATAGAACATTATTATTGAAATGTATTCAACGAGCAGTAAATTTTTGCGAACCCTCAAACCTTTTTATTTCTATATCATTAAATTTATATTAACTTTATTTTTATTTTCTTCTTTTTTTTTTTTTTACACAAAGGGGGATGGAGGGAGGGGGAATGTGGGGATTTAAACTTGGGTAATCCAGATAAAATGTTAGGCCCTTGACCACAGGGGGCTAACCCTTTGATCTCGATTTTTATTTTCTTCTAATTTAAATAATAATAATAATAATAATGAATTAAAAGAGAATAGTATATAGATCCTATCTATAGGGTAGGGTGGCTCAAAAGTCAAGATCTAATTGCAATATTTTCCTTCCTAAGTTTAGATCTGTCCTATAAACTTCTTACTAGTGAAGAATGAGGGACTTTCTTGTCCTAAACTTCGTGCCATTATGAATAAAAGAGTCACGACTTCATAGAGGAAGTATGTCTTCTTGATTTGAAGAAGGTTGATAATAAAATTTTGGACACGATAAAAGAGTTGAGACTTGATTAAATAAGTTAGTTGATTAAATAAGTCCGTTACCCAGGAGAGAAAAAAAAAAAGAAAAGGGAAATGTTTGTCTATCCCTTCCGCCCCTCTACTCCTATTTAACCCAATAGTTTCTCTCTTCCTTCTCTCTCATTTAATTTTTCTACGTATGACTTTATCTTAAGATTGAGATTCCATTTTGAAGAAGCGATGTACTAAATTAAAGAGAAGGCATCGACTAATAAGCAGCAGTGGATTTCGGTTTAAGTCAGCAAAACAAGAACTGGAGTGGGTGTGACAAAATTCCACCCGCCCACAACCTGTCTGTGTCTGAGATCATTCATTCATTCATAATGTGGAACGCCAAATGGTACTGTTGAATTGGAAAACTATGCTGCACCAACAAGAAGTTGAGGGCAATAATGACAGCCTAGCTAACACTTCTCCTCTTCCTCTTCTCCCTCCTTTCCCATACCCTGCTTCCCCATTCCATATTCTTCAACCGATGCCCACTTGATTTTTTACTTACAGACAACGGAAAATTATAGACTGAGGGAGAATGTTTAAGTTGCAGAGGCAAAGCAACAACAGGCCGACTAAATCAAGAGAGAAGATTGATTTCAAATTCTCCAATTTCCAAGCCCTTCAGGTGTGAATTTCTACCCTACATTCTCCTTTTCAGCTATCCTCTTTTGGTAATTATATCTGATCAGGTGTTTTGACGCCAAAGATTTGGTTTCTTCATCATTTAGTCTATATAAGGAGTTGATTTCTTAAATGTGGAGTGTCGAGGCATGAAATTGGGAGTCTTTGGAGTTGGAATTCAAGAAACAATTGGTTCACATTTCAGTGGTTTCGTTTTGATTTTGTCCCCAGCTGCCATGGCACCAACCAAATTCCTCCTTTTTGACTCTCGTGTCATATGTAAAAAAAAAAAAAGGGAACACACACGTTGTACAAGTCTGATGATGATCAAATGTCACCTACTTTTTGGATTCTATAAATTGATTTAATCTATTAGCCAATAATCTAACAACTAACTTCTTGAAATATCTATGCGAGCACTTTTTGTGATTTTCACATCTGAGACAATTTTGCTTCTCAAGTGGATAGTTAAATTTGAATGCATTTGGACACATCTGCATGATCCTTTCTGATTTCATACATCAAGTTGTAAACAGTTATATAAGAAGAAACAAAATTTAAGCACTGGTGCAATCTAAGCTGTTTGCTTTTTCTGCTAATTTTTCCATTTTGTGAGGTGCAACTAGTAGAATGAATCATGGATTAAATGGTATCATTGCTCATGGACATCAATTTTGTGCAACAGGTACCAAAGGGATGGGATAGGCTTTTTGTCTCTTTAGTTTCTGTAGAAACGGGGAAAGCAGTTGGTAAATTGGGCAAAGCACTTGTGCAAAATGGAACTTGCCAATGGACAGAGACTCTTTTGGAATCTATATGGCTTTCACGCAATGATTCATCCAGAGAATATGAAGAATGCCTCTTCAAGCTTGTTGTATCCATGGTACAATGCAAAGATCTTTCATCTGTTCAATGAAGCATTTTCAGTACCCTTTTTAGTTTGCTGCCTTTCTGGGTTCAAGAAACATGAGATGATGCATTTCTTATAGCAAATAATTTCACCCCTTCTTTGTAGGGCATGGCGAGATCTGGAATCCTTGGAGAGGCGACCATCAACATGGCACGTTATACAAGTTCAAGGGTGTCTGCAGCAGTTTCACAACCTCTAAAGAATTGCAATCATGGGACAGTATTGCAGGTTAGTTGTGCAAGACATTTTAGTATATGGTTTGTGCAAAATATAATGTGATCGAGAGTAATTCATCTGGAACAGTGGCATAGACGTACCCACCACCTAGGCACTTTCTACAGCCCACAAAAACATGTAATAAATAAGTACCATCTTTTTCACAAGTCACAAGTAATGAATGGGCAATTCCACATTGCAATGAGAAAATGGTAATATTCTGCCATAACGATCCTGTTTGTTTCCGGGGGGTTCTGGGATGGAAGGGAAGATAACTGATATAAAGGTCCTGTCTTGGATTTAGGGAATGCTTCAAAATTTGTACAGAACCTTCATGAAAATGCTTTTCTTTTCTTTTTTTTTTCTTTTTTTTTTTTTTTTTCATTCCCTGCATAAGTAACTGTTCCTTTCATGTCCCTTCCACTCAGTAAATAGTGAACACTTAACACCATACTCCATGAAGTTGAATCTGTATACTTAATTCAGAATGAACAAAATGTACACCTATATGAGGAATTTGGCGATACTTTTTTATTTTTTGTATGTATTATGTAATTCTGGCACGCCAACCTTAAAGAAACCTAATGAATCCAATGCATGCTCAATGGTAAGTATTGGTGAATAATAAAATTGGTTAATTATATCTTCAAAATCCACATGCGTGTGCATAATAACTGCTGTACGCTCATTTTTTAAAATTCCGGCACAATTAAGTTGGATTCTACTAGCTTCAAAGTTTCCACGTTTTTAGTTCATTTGAGCCAGAATCCAGTGCTAACACTGACATGTTCATTTGTCTGGTTTACAGTTCAAAGTTCATTGCCTAACGCCGAAGCCCAAAACCAGGTCTGTAGGGTATATGGTGAAATCTTCCTTCTGAACTTTGAAAATATAGGTTAAACTTGTTTTCCTTATGTCTAGGGATGACGAATCAAAATACTCCAGTGCCAGTGAGAAAGATATGGGCAGCAAATCAAATGGAACAGACAATTCAAGTGATAGTATTTTTGGACATCAAGACTTGGGTGCTAGCTCAAATCCTGCAAAATTAGATAGTGAGGTATTTCTGTTAATTTCTTTATGCTTCACTTTCCCTCCATTTTATTTGCTAAGTGATTATCAAATTTAGCGAGCCCTATTGCCTTTTCTTAATTGATTCTGAGACTCCACTGGATATTCACTTTTTACGACATGTAATTGGCAATGTCTCTTCATTTCATTGCAGGAAATAATTCACTCTGCATCTAGAACAGATCGATATGACTCAGCTGATGGTCCTATAACAAAGGAAAATTCATCGTCAAGGACTGAGGAACAGAAATCTCATGGAAAACCAGCTGGAAGCAGCTGGGAGAACAATCCATCACGCTATGATTATCGTTCTGATGATCCGATCTTCCATCGAACCAATCATCTTTTAATTCAAGGCTAAATTTAAAAGCAGATTTCCACAATGAAACAGAGGCCACAAGGTCATCAATATCATTTGGTGATGCTACTTCATCAAAAGATCTCCTTGTAGCTGCTGAAGACACTATTGAGGAACTACGAGATCGGAGCTAAAATGTGGGAAAGAAATGCCCGGAGGTTAATGCTTGATTTGGATCTGTCGAGAAAGGAAGTTGCAGATAGGTCAAAAAATAAGTCGGAATTAGAAATTAAGCTCGCGGCAGCATATGCAGAATGTGATGGCCTGAGGAGGGACCGAGAAGAATTGAAAAAATTGCATGAGTCTGTGATGAAACAGGCTACACTAATAGATTCAACTACTACACCTGAAGAACTTGTTCACGTTCAGAAAGAACTGGAGAATGAGATAAAATATCAGCAAGAATCAAATGCTAATTTAGCTCAGCAACTTAAAAGAAGTCAAGAGTCAAATATCGAGCTTGTTTCTCTTCTTCAAGAAATGGAGGAAACTATAGAACAGCAGAAAGCTGAAATAGAGAACCTTTCGTCTCTAAAATTTGATTCCAAGGAGCTAGCAAGTTCCATTGCAAAAAATTCCCAGGATAATAAGAACTTGTTGCTGCAGCTGCAACAACTTCAGGAATCAGAGAAAAGATTACAAGTCAATGTGCTGTCACTTGAGAAAGCATTAAGAGAGAAGACTGATGAGATGGAGAATGAGCGGAATTCGAATATCCAGTATCTGCTGCATTCTGAACAAGAATACAAACATAAATTATCTGTCAAAGAAGAAGAAATTGTCAGATTAGAAGAGAAATTATCAACTTTAATTCCAAGAGAACACTGGAAGAATGTGGATAACAATGACGAATATCATAAGAATCTCACTGGAGAAATTGAAGCCTTGAAAGAAAAACTCCAAGAGCTGGAGAAGGATTGTGCTGAACTCACCGACGAAAATCTCAACCTTGTTTTAAAGCTTAAGGAATTAGATAAAAACAACATCGGAAATTGTGGATCCTATAGTGATGACTCTGAGGTGATTGATCCTAAATATCAAATTTCTCAACTGGAGGAGGAACTTGAGAAGAAAGCAACTGAGGAGGTGCAACTTGCTGGTTTTGAAACTTCAAGACATTTTAATGTGATATTGGAACTGCTTGAAATGTCTTTTCACCATGTAAGCAAGCCATGGAACATTATATCATCCGATGAAAGTGAGGAGTGTGATTACTTTCTTCAGGATATAATTAGTGCAAGAAACGAAAACTCAGCAACTATCAAAACACCAGCCGAATATATTATTAGCTTTTTGCTTGAGTTGAATAAGATACTGGAACAAAGAATGGCCAAGTACATGGAACTTCTTAAAAATCGTGAAGTCGAGATTGAACAGGAACACACTGTTGTTGCTGAGACTCAAGAGAAACTGGACCACTGCATCTTGAACCTTCAGAAACGAGAGAATTTAAAGGTGACACTTGAAGAGAGTTATTCAAACTTAGAAAAAGAGTTGGCTCAAAAATGTTCTGAGTTGGAGAATTTAGAGGCAGGTTTGCTTTCGAAGGAAGAAAATGCCAACTTTCTTTTGCAGAAAAACAGTGAATTGGAAGCTCAAGTTGCCGACCTTCAACAAACTAATAGCCGTCTGGAGAAAAACATGGAACTTTTGTCGAGGGAAAGCAGTGACACTTCAGACTGCTTGGAGAAACTAAAGAATGATCTGATAGTTCTCCAAAACACGGCAAGTTCCCATGTTTCAGTTAACAAGATGCTTGAAGGGAAGTTGGAAGAGCTGGAGTCTGAAAAACACAAATTGGAGAAGAAATTGTTTAGGTTGGAAAAAGAAAACTTGCAGTTACGGGAATACATATCTGGTCTGGAATCGCAAATAAGTCACATGAAAGAAGAGAAGGAATCTTGTCAACTGGAATTGGATAACACGAAATCTATTGGAGTCTCTCTCGAAGATGAGATACAAAAGTTGAAACTTGAAATGGACATCTATGTATCTGACCTCAAGAAAAGGACTGAAGATACTCAAAAACAGTGTTCAGAAGCTCAAGAGGAGTGTCAATGTCTCAAAACGGAGAATCAGAAGTTAAAGGCATCTAATACAACTCTTATGGAAGAAAGCACAAAACTTAAGAATTTAAACTCAGAATTGAACAGGGAAAACTTAGAACTGCAGGAGCATAATTCAGAAGTGGTGTCCCAATTGAGGGAATCAAGAAACAGTCTGTATGACTGCTCCAAAAGGGTTGAATCATTAGAAGATCGTCTAACTTCAATGATAGAAGATTTTTCTGCAAGAGAAAATAAGAATCAAAAGGAGAAACTCGCTCTAGTGGAAAGTTTGAAGCAGACATTACTAGAGAAGACAAATGAATTTGAGAGCCTCCAAAAGGAGGTAGAACATCTAACCAGTGAAATTTATAAAGCTTACAAGGAAAGGGAGAGAATCTCTTTTGAAAATGAAGGTGAAATTTCCAGGTTACTTGCTGACAAGGCCCAGCTTGAATCTTCTCTTCAAGAAGTTCTGTTAAAAGATGAATTTACCAAAAGTGAGCTTAATGCGGTCCAGGCAAAATCTCAGCTGAAGTGTCAAGACTTGCAAGCTGAGCTAGCTGCTTTTCAGAGAAATTATGAAACATTGATGGCTGAAAATCAGAAAATGCTGAAACTACTGGGAACTTATAGGAAGACTGAAGAAAAACTCAAGACAGTAATGAATGATCTTGAGCTGAAGCTTACCTTCTCTGATTATGAACGCCAGCAAATTACTAAAGAAATTGCCAGTTTGAAGGTTCAGTTGGTGAGCATTCCAGAGCTTCAGGATGAAATCTCAGTCTTCAAAAGCAAGCTCATGAACAGCACATCCGCAAAGGAAAAGTTAGAGCTCGCATTCCAGACTTTGTCTAACGAGTATGGAGAATTGAATGCGGAAAAGATTTCATTATCTGAAAAGGTTTCTAGTTTGCAGAAAAGTATGTCGGATTTTGAGCAATGCAAGATGGAGAAAATAGCCCTAGAAGAAAGGCTTTCACAAATGAAAAGTGCCTTGACTACAAATGAGACCTTATATGCGGAGAATGCAGAGCTAAGAAATGTGGTGAGTGAAATTAAGAAGGCAAATATACAGTTCCAACAAAAGATTTATCAACTCAAGGAGGAGAAAGATGAGTGCTTGGGGAAAGCTCAGGCCCTTGAAGAAGAACTTAAATTGATGGAAGAGGAGATACAAACTTGCCACAGACTGGTATTCCTATTCTCATTTCCCCATATCTATTGTCCTTCTACGTTTAAATTTCTGTAGACGGAATATCAATAGAAAACATTGAATCCATTAACGCAATGACAGAATGGAACTTTGAAGAGCGCCAATCAAGCAGAGAATAGCCTAGAACAGGAATATCAAGAAAATAAGTGGACACATGAAGTTCACTATCAGAGAGAGGTATGACCATTATGTTCATCTAATATTAATTTTTCATTTTGCTGCTTTAGACTGTAGTGAGCTTTGCACCGGAGTTACATTATATTCCTCCTTGTTCATTCAGGAGTATAATCATCTTGACGGTCATGATGAAAACTCTCACCCCATTAGTAGGGATCATTTAGCAAAAATTACGCATCATGAGAATGAGCTTGCTGAGGCTTTGGCTACAAATAACAAGTACAAAATTCAGCTTGATAGGTTGGTATACTCTTAAACAGATTCTAGTCCAGCATACACGGCCAGGACTCGCATTTCTTAACTTGCTCTGACAAACATCTACCACAGGTTTATGTCTATTGGACAGAACAACCAAACAGTTTCTGGTGAAGTAGTGACAAGACAAAAATATGAAAGAACAAAATCATCACTTGAGATGGAGTTAAGAGACCTCCGGGACCGTTATCTCCAAATGAGTCTAAAATATGCTGAAGTCGAGGCCCAGCGAGAGGATCTTGTGATGAAGCTGAAAGCAACTAAGAGCGGAAAAAGATGGTTTTCTTGAGATGGGGCCCAGCAACTTCATCTACATTGTTCTTTAAAGTAGGTGAGTTTAGTATAGACGATAATACATGTTTGCTATACTTTTTTTTTTTTTTGGGTGGGGGGTGGGGATATAAGTACTTGAAGACACTGACTAGCCAAAGAGGATAACCACTTGGGATTACTACTAACTAATAACCTATGGCCGGGCCGCTGG
>CAVNYN010203368.1:0-94402 GCA_963692815.1 Nyctanthes arbor-tristis | reverse complement strand
CCCCCCCCCCCCCCCCCCCCCCCCCCCCCCCCCCCCCCCCCCCCCCCCCCCCCCCCCCCCCCCCCCCCCCCCCCCCCCCCCCCCCCCCCCCCCCCCCCCCCCCCCCCCCCCCCTATAAGTACTTGAAGACACTGACTAGCCAAAGAGGATAACCACTTGGGATTACTACTAACTAATAACCTATGGCCGGGCCGCTGGACGTCAAGCCTGAGCCAG
Source organism: Nyctanthes arbor-tristis (assembly GCA_963692815.1). Taxonomy (NCBI): domain Eukaryota; kingdom Viridiplantae; phylum Streptophyta; class Magnoliopsida; order Lamiales; family Oleaceae; genus Nyctanthes; species Nyctanthes arbor-tristis. Next base: position 94,186 of record CAVNYN010203368.1, on the reverse strand, counting down.
TAAGATTATATACAGTCAATGAAATAAATAATACTTGCACAACGTATTTTACTAAATACCTACCCCTAAGGTATCAAATATGTACTGGAATACATCTGAAGATTGGTTGCACAATGGATAATAGAGTTCAGGTCTAGTCCAGAGTTTGACATAAATAATATCATGTCCACATTTTTGTTAAGTTGGTATGGCATTATAACAAATGTCATGAACATGGGACGACTCTTAGACCCCTTTTCTTTTTCCCTTTCCAGTGATTTTCTTGTCACCGATAAGTTAGCTATGTCGGGATCCAATCCTATCTAAATATTCTCTCCTTTTAACTCTCCTAGCTAGGTAATTCCCAATAACTAAGAAACTACATAGGAAAATGTTTTACCATATAAGAAACTATAATGTGGACAGTCCACGAGTTCGAAGTGCACACATGGCGCCGGTGAGGCAGACACGTGGTTTCCACAGAGACGCCACATCAGCACACGGGCTCAGTAACCGATCTCGTTTGTAGAATTGAGCTGTTGACTCCATGAATAACTACTAGCTGGAATATCCAATATCAATATGCCCAATAAAAGATCTATACATAACTCATGCTCTGTACTTGCAAATGGTAATAATAAATGAAAAGAAAGCTCAGTTAGCAGCATCAAATAAGATCGGTTGGCATATTATATCACAAGTCAACCTAAAGATTCAACTTTCTGCAATACATTGCCAGCAATTACTGTCCATTGTGATTATTACCCCATGAGAAATCGAATCGAATTACATACTAAGCTAGTTATGCTGAATAGAGCTAAACATGATTTGAACAACTTGGGTGTGCGGTAAAATTTAATGTTGATATTTTCAGTGACGAGGATGAACTTTTGAAACATATGATAGTAACATATAATATATTATAGAAGTGAGCAGTTTCTTTTGACCCAAATGCTGAAATCCTTCTGGTGCAACAAAGGCATTACGCAATCAACAAAAAGTATAAATAATTATTTAAGTTAATGATTCTGGTTATGTCAGCCATTTACATGAAATCTCACTCAGACGAGAACCCAGCAAAAAAAAAAAATGCTAAAGAAAAACACCCACTAAATCAAATTGAGATCGGACTTTTGTAATATAATCAGCTATTTTCCTGTAGTTGATGCGAAAGAGTATCTACTTTTACGACATGTCTATTCAGCTATTTCACGATCATTATGTTGATAATAAGACAACGCACATATTCAGAGCGAGATGGACTTGGATGTATTCAGAATCAGAAGGTTTGTGGTTTCAATATTGCACTAAATGACTGAGAATATATTTCTTGACTCGTCTCTTTAGAATAGAATGATCTAACAAATACGTGGTATAACTTGAGTCCATTACTGTGTTTAATTTCATATCATAACCAATCTAATGAGATCATACCTTGATCTTACCAGATTTGTCAAACTGGTGGTCGAACCTGTCCTGGAAAAATTTTATAGGTATTATGGCAGCAGAAAAACACGAGGAAAAAGCAAAATTTAATTTGAAAAGGAAAGGAAAAGGAAAAGGAAAAAGAAAAAGAAAAATAAAAATAAAGATGGTGTGATGTGAGCAGTGAAAGATGCCAATGGCATATCCCTTGGAATTATGCCATCAGCCACCCTCCAATCTCCTCTTTCTACTTCCTTTTTGCTTCCCTTTAAGCTAAAGTGACAACATATTCCTACTTAAGTCACCTCACTCTTTAATTGCTCTCATGACTAACAACATACTTATAACTTCCAGTCCCATCTTCTTGATCAAACCCTCTTTGTAGTTCTACCCCTTTTTATGTGAAGTTTTGGGTTTTGCTCGGCCGTGTTAGCCGCCGCGTTGCCAATGGCTCCCGGCACGGTATGCCTGCGTGTACGGCGGCAATTGGCAGTGGCAGCCTTTTGGGATGCACGAACCATCATGTGATCCTATCTATGTGGTAAGGAAAGGGTGATGGCATGTTTTCATTACAAGGGCAACTTCTATCCTTTGGCATTTTCATGATCACTTCCTTAAAGTATTATCTCCTTGATGGAGAGTAGCAAATAGTATGTGCTAATGTATTGCTCTGCTTAATGTTGATTAATTAATGTTAATAATAATATGTAAGAGGCCCTAAGTAGGCCATGAGTTTGTGATCTTTGTGTAAGTGTTACTTAATCTCTTGTTCTTGACTGCATTTTCCTTGGATGAATCTGCATCTTCAATTCATCATTTTCGATCTTCTTTGCTCGAGGTTATGGTGTCAGTCGCGTTTATAAAAGAATATCTATTAGGTTTATACTGTGTTTCGTTGTCTCGAGTAGGAACGATGTTTCGTTGTCTCGAGTAGGAACGACGAACGAGGATGTTCACAAAGGAAGCCCTACTCATCATGAAAGATAAGGGGGAAGAATATGATATGAACCCATGAAATTATACAAGAATGTCAGGGAATAACAACGTTTAACTGTTGTTTTATTCTTTCACTGTAGATGATGATTGCCAGATTTAATTCTAACGTGCTCATTTTTCTTGTTCTTTGTTGCAATTTTCCAACATAATAATTAGTATATGAGAAATTTTGTTTCCACGTGTTAGAATATACTTGGTTCGGCCACTCGGGATTTTCAAATATTTCCCTTACGCGTAAATTTGACATAACCCGAAAGGCCGAAACCGTCCATTTATATAGCCCAACTTGCAAATTATTTCTAATTTAAAACAAAAATAGTCTAACCAACCATAAAAATGATTATCTCATCTATACACTGGTTAAACAACCCGTGTGTTATAGGAGTGAAAAAAAATGTATTAAAATATATATCATTAGGTCGCATAATAAATTTGTAACATTTGCACGTCCGTAGAAAATCTAAAAACACGAGTATATATTAATTGAATTAATAAGATCAATGAACTTAGTAATCGTGAAGTTCAAGATCGTTGAAACGATAATCTACATTCTTACATTTAATCTCTCATATATATGTAATAATGAGAAAAACCTATTATCATCATTCAATATATTTGAAAACATAAGTTTAACGACAAATGTACAATATTATCAAATTTAAATTTGTCATCTCTATAATTAAAGTTAGTCATAAAATACAAGAGATACCAACATGAATAATAGATCATGAGAGACAAAATATGAGTCGAACAACATATTATAAGTATTTAAAATATTTATTGTAAATATTTTTACGTATAGTTTTTAGAAAAATGAAGTGTGATGAGAATTCAAATAGAAAAATGTGTTATAATCTATCTTTGACTTATTAAGTCATTACCAATTTAAAGCACTACATTTTACATCAAATCTAAATTTTTAGGTAATCAAGTATTTGCTAAAAGAAGCGATGTTTCTCTCACAGTAAAGGAATAAATTTTCAAATCTAATTAATCTAAAAATTGGGAGCAAAAATATGCGATGAAATAGACATTACATTTTAATTGAGTTGAAGATAGAAGGAATTCCAACCGTATGAATGACAATAGGGCGGGTTTTGGCTTGTTTCTACCAACCCTACGTCCCTACCGCATACCCGCCCTGTAACCGTTTGAATCGGGTATGGAGCGGGGTGATTCGAGTCGGCTAGTTAAAAAATATCCGTTACCCGCTCCATTTTCAAAAATCTTAATAAAACTAAAAAGAAAAAATCAAAAAAATGTAACATGCATAAAAAAAATTTATATTTAAATAATATTAAACTCCCCAACATGCAATGGAAATAGTGAATGAATGAATTAAGAGGGACTAACGATCTGATTTGGAATTGACTTTTCAGATTTGATATTTTAACTTTTACGTCAATTTTAAAATACAAAACTTATAAAAATTTATTAGTGAAAAGCCTAAAAAAGAGTGAAGTGGTTGAAGTTTAGGTGTTAAACTCAACTGTCAAATGTTCAAATATTAATGAGTTCCTTCGCAAAAGTTTTTGTGAAAAAAATAAAAGAAAATTTATTGGAGGAAATAAGGTAAGAGTTCAATCAAATCACTTAAATAAAGAAAAGTCCTGGGAAAAACAAAAATAAATAAATAAACTAATTACCGCAAGATTTATCAAATAAAAAAAAGAAAAATTCATGATACAAAAAGTACATAGACTTAATTCTCTTAATTAATAATATATATATATATATATATATAGAAATTGTTTTGTCATGATGCAAATACAACACACATCTTGACTAGTCGATTTACTAAAATCCTATGTCGGCTTTAGAAAAATTGATTTGCTAAGCGATGTTTGTCTTTGTTATTTTTCTTTCTTTCTTTCTTTCTTTCTTATTTATTTTTAGTTTTTGCTTATTTTAAAATATCTAAGACTTGTTTAATGGAATTTCTGAATGAGATTATCCTGCCATATGCACAAGCGGCGAGAAATTATTGGGGAAACTTACACAGTGAACCTCTTATATGTGGTATTTACACAGTTGTCCAAATAATCTCTCGCTATGTGTGTATATGACAGGATAATCCCCCAACAATGTTAAAGAGGATGTTTTCTCATAATTAACAAAAAAATGTATATGTGGCACATCAAATGGATTATGTACACCATTGTTTAAAATTTACTCTTCAATCATTAAAAACTTCTCTTTCTCTTTTCTAAATAGCTATATAATAATTTATCAAATATATAACTTCATGGACATTTTAACAGTAAAGAATCTTTTTATTACAATGTCAACGTCTATTGTCATTTGTGTTCCATGTACATTGTTACACTAGATATTTTAGTGGCATAAAAGTGATAATGAGTAAATGTTGAGAGGAACGTTGGATACAATTGAAGTTTGGTGCATTTTTATAAAACTTTGCTGCAAAACAGCTAGCTTTCTTTTTTTCTTTTTCTTTTTTTTTTCTTTTGATTATTACATTACAGAGAGATTATAATGGAAGGGAATTGAGTCCTAGTTAAAGGTGTGGAAAACTCACTCGTATGCCATCACATCGCATCGGTCTTAACAACATCTAGCATTCTCAGAATAACTAAATTGGAGAACAGTTTTTACCCTAGTTGACATTTTTTTTTTATATTTGAAAATGGATAAATATTAATTAATAACAAAATTAAATATACGAAAATATTCACATTTTAGTAGTGTTTTAAAAAGTTTGCCTAGACAACGCTGAGATAACGCCTATACGGAGCTCTTCCGATCTGCTCTACTTTTGAACATGCTTTGCTTTTATCACACATTGATTGCACATTTGTGCATTTAGACGCGTATAAGCTCAGTGCTTGATATTGATACTTTTCCACGCCTCATGCTTTCTAGAACATTACATTTAAAAAAGACGAACTAGACTTCAACTCATCCCTCGTATTATTATACTTTCTTCTTTCCATTTATCTTGTCCACATTTCCTTTTTAGCTTGTCCTATTAACCTTGTCATATTTCTATAATTTTGTATTATTTTCCATGTTTATTTACAAATATACCCCTATTTACTTTTGAAGATGCAAAATTAAATTTGGAATATGTCAAACATTGAATGAGACGTTTTTGGAGCCCAAAAAAATAAAGATCAATAGCCACTAAGACCTACCATTGCATATAGGAGTGCAAAAGGTTGCTTGACTCCATTTTCCAAATTTCACTTGAAAATCGGTGAAACACATTTATAAAAATTACATTGCTATTGAATACACACACCTAATTAGATAGGGGTGTTTGAGGAAGTTAGTTTGTAAATTTGTTTTTCCAATACTTTTCTTAATTTTTGAGTGAAAAGAAAAGTGGACAAGGTAGACGGGACGAAGTAGATAAATAAAAAAGCAGGAGATAAAGTGAATTTCTGCAGCCAAATGCCAAATTTCAAAGAGGCCAAGTTTATTAATTTCATAGAGATGGATGTAGAGATAGGGGTAACATTAAAATAATGAATTCAAAATGAAGTCAATTCCATTTGAAACTGAATTCAAAATGAAGTCAAATGCATCAAAAGAGGGAGAATCATATATCCGTCAATGAACAGCATCATTCTTGTTTTAAGGGTTCATCAACTAGGATTTTTGAAGGATTTATGAAATATGAATTATCTTAAAATTTTAAGATTTCAATGGGGTTTTCATAGTATTAGGCTGGATTTTGTAAATGCTTTTTTCCCTTTTTTTTGTGGGGTCAAGATTTTGTAAATAGTTTGTTTCTAATATTTTTGAAATTGAAGTTTACAAGTGATTGAGGATATTAATGGCCGTTTAAACCCATCCATTAATTAACGATGTCATATTGATTGTGGTTAATCTGATAGCCTAGTAGTAGGATATATCTCTTCTAGGAATCTTCACTTAAATTTGAGTTACATCCTCCCTATTTGTAATTGTAATTAAAAAACAACGATGACATATCAACTTTATTAATGAAATTTAATTAAGTTCTTATTCATGCACCCAAACTCAATTTTATCCATAATGAAGACGCTTTATGTATGTGACACATTCATCTTCACTAGTTTTATGGACTCACATGTAGGGTCATGTAGATTATTAAAGGAGAATGTGCCACATAATTTGAGTTTTCATAATAGAACATCCGGTATCTCTGGATCAAAACTCCAAAGTTTTTATGAATATTTAAAATGCATTACATTTTTTTTTTTCTTTTTTGGGTTGAAAAATAGCCGAGGTTTCTCTTTGGCAAATCATAATTTAGACTAGGCACATAAGGCGGTATGTGTATTTCACCTTAATACATTACTATATTCTCACGCGTGCTTTGCATAGTAAGAATACATATCAAATTATTTAAAATAATAAATAATATGAAATTTTATAAGTTTGTTTTTGTATAGTGAAATCTTATAAGGTGACGTTACCTAATAAAGAATAATTAATTTTTAATTAACCAAAAAATAATGTAATGTTTTTCTGGTCATCTTAAGGTAACTATAATTTACAATAAATTTTAACCTGATTGTTATCATTTACACAAATAAATATTTTTTTGCATTAATTTAAATAAATGACACTATACGAAATAATTGCTAGTTGGACATTGTCGTATACTCTAAAAATATTTCTTATTCGAAACCAATAAAGTTAGAAAACATGGAAATTATATAAATTAATAAGACATAAAAGTAGTCATATGTAAAATAGTCGTAATTATTAATATATTCATTTATACTAGAAAAAATTAAAAAAAGTTACAATTATAATTTTTAATTAACTTACACTAATGATATATATGCTTAATTTCTATTAATTATAAAACACAAATTTTAAGATATGTTAGAAAATTGTAAGAAATCACTATTGGTTTTTCAAAAACTATTAGTAGTTTCTTGCATTTTATAACTATATCAATGTTGGTTTTGTAGAACAATTCGGCATGATCCTATTAACTCACTCGTCGTATTAAATTTTCATCGATAATTATTACATGGATCCCTTATGTGTTTATACAATTTATTATTATATGTGTTTAGTCCGTCATCACAATAATACATCAATCTTACACATCTTCACATTACAATTGTAATTGTAATTAGGAAAAGGAAATTTACATAAATGATTAAAAATCATGTCAAAATCGTGGCAGATATTGGGGAAACTTACACACAAGGATTAATTACACCTAACGTCCCCAATCTTTCAAGTAATTATCGATTACGTCCATAACCTTTAATTTTCTGTTTGTGCATTCTCAACCTTTAGTGAAATCCTTTTTTTAGTCAGATCGGTTTATGGAAAACATCCATTTCGTCTGTTAATGATAGGGGCATTTTTGGTAAGACATAAAAATAAATATTTTAACATATTTTAATTTAAAAAAAGAAAAAAGGAAAAATGGGTGGATGGGGACTCCCCCAAGCTGCAAAAAAATGGTAGCCATTTTCGGTTGCCATTTCCCTCCTGTCGGCAGCCCTTTTTGGCTGTCATTTCCCCCTGTGCTGACGAGGAGTCTCCCTCCCCACTTTTTTATTTTTTTAAATTAAAATATCTTAAAATATTTATTTTTTACGTTTTCCATCGACATGGATTAAAAAAAAATTTTACTAAAGATTGATGATATACAAAAGGAAAATTAAAAGTTAAGGACATGATCGATAATTACTTGAACGGTTGGAGACGTTAGGCGTAATTAACCCTACACACAATGGGTCCATGTATGTGGTGGGGCTTACATAATTGTTTGAATAATTTTTCGCTATGTGTGCGTCATACATATAACAAGAGATGATTAATGAATATTAACTAGGCTTAGTTAAAAAAAAGTATTCATCTATCTTTATGTATAAGACATTCATATTTTCGATTGTAGATTTTTCAATTCACATCTACGGTACAACGACGCTGCACTTTCCTATGCTGTCTTGTTTTCAGAAAAACTTATTGAATTAAAAATGATTCTCTTTACAAATGTATAGTTAAAGACTAAACAAAACTACTGTTATCAAAAAAAAAAAAAAAACCTTGTTGAGTTACGTAATTATTTACAAATATTGTACACTAGAAAGTAGAAAGTGACTTTTGAGGAAAAAAATAATTAAAAGGAAACTGTGCCAAACAAGCCTAACACATTTGGTTGAAATTGTTGGAGAGACTGAGAGACTGCTGCCGTTGAGCACTTCAGTAGAGGCGACAGTACCACAGTCCGGATTCGGAACCCGACCCGTTGCCAGCTTGAGCACGGTAAGCACTTTTTAACCCTAAAAAACACACAGATTCTATCTTCTTTCCATCCTTCTTCGTTCTCGAGGATTAACACTCCCTCTACGGTCTGGTTCTACCAAAAATAACGTTAAACCCTCTCAATTCTCTTTGGTTCGCAGATCTGTAAGCCGAAATCTTCTTCTCTCAGTTCTGTATGAAGTTTTTTTGAAGTTTGCAGCAGTTAATTGTGGAGAAATAAGTTGAGGAACAATAATTAGCAATGAAGCCCGAAATGGGTTTTAAAGTTGAATTTTCGGGCCGAATTGAAAGATCTGTGGCGGAGTCCGGATTCAATGAAGCGAGCATTCCGCAAACCAACGAGGCCGGGCCCGAATCGATCTGGTCGGATGAGTTCTACGTGCCTAGGGTTCGGCCTGGCGAGGAGCATGGATTTGCCGTATATACTAGAAATAAGAGGTTGAAGAGCGGTGGAGATAAAAATGAGGGGAGAATTGGGTATTTTGATAAACTCACGGGGCGTTTTGGAAATTCGGGTAATGATGTAGAAGCGGTGAGTTCAAATGGCGGTGCTATTGGTTTTCGAGGTGGTTTAGTTAACACTGGTGGAATTGACAGTTGTTCAGGTGCTTCGAGGTTTAAAGGATGTGAGGATGAGAGCGAGATGTTGGAGATTGAAGTGAAAGAGGAGCCGGTGGCAGCAGTATCAGGGAGTGACATGCCCAGGAGATTTACCCGATCGGCCTTAAAATCGGACCCTGATAGTTCAGAAACTGAAAGTGAGGATTTAGGAGAACTACGGGACGCAGTATTTGTGGACGCCGAAAGATTAGAGAATGGTGATTTGAGTGAATTGGGCACTTCCACAAGAAAAATGGAAATGAAGATGTCAAAGAAAATCGCAATAAAAGGGAGGCCAACAACTGTCAGGGAGCTCTTTGAGACTGGATTGCTGGAAGGTTATCCAGTTTTCTACAATGGTGGCAAGAGGGTACTAGTTAGAGTTGCCATTTATGCTTATTTATTATTTTGCTGAAAACATAATTAGGACGGTAAGAGTTTAGTTGCTGCACAATAGTCTGGAAAACCATTTTGTGATTTCACGCTGCACTATTGGATTTAACTTAAGTTGCTGCGATTCACGCCATAACTTTTATTAAGAAGAATGACTAACACAAACGTGTCTGCATTCCTGGGACTCCAATCCCAATCAGAAACAAAAGAGAAAATTATAAATAACTTCCCGTCCCCCTTGTCCCCCTTTCTACCCTTGTCCCCCTTTCTAACGGAATAAAAGAAAGAAAAATTTTCCAGCCAGTTGCTAGTTGTTAGAGGAGCTTGCATGCATTCCCCTTGCTACAGAAACAGTTTTTCCCATTCAGACTCTGTTCTAAGTAATGGATTTATGATTAACTCTGGCTGTGCAAGTATAAATGTTGAGTCAATATTTGATTGTGCTTTGAGAGCAAAATCCTCAAACCATATATGTCAAAATATAAAATGGCAAATATTTATGTGCTGATGTGCAAGCAAGGTGGTATTTGTTTGGTAAAACTGGGAAGGTGGACAAGAAATCTCACAAAGACTGATTTATCTGAAACTTCTGCGTACTTGTATGACTATGAGAGTCATGAAATAAGAGATTAGTTGTTAAATTTCATTGCCATGTTAGTCCAACACGCTCTTGTTGAACAAAACAAGTATGCAAATTCTGCTGACAATTTCCTATATTATATATTTGATGAATCTATTCAAACGCTATTGCATGTTTGAAAACTTTCAATTTCAAACTTGGCTTAACACATTATCTTCCTTGTAGGGATTCCCATTACGGGGTACCATAAAAGATGCTGGAATTTTGTGTTCTTGCAGTTTGTGTAGGGGATCTAGGGTGCGTACCATGCAATGAGTTTGTTTGGTTGACCTATTAACACTTCTCCACTTTTTATTATGTTAACATTGAGCACCTAAGTTTTTTGTGCCTTGTTATATGCAGGTGGTACCGCCTTGCCAGTTTGAAATCCATGCTTGTAAGTCATATAGGCGTGCATCACAGTATATTTGCTTGGAGAATGGAAAAAGTCTCCTTGATGTGGTGAAGGAATGTCGAAAATCTTCTTTAAAGACACTAGAAGAAACCATTCAAAACTTTATAGGACCTTTGCCTGTGAAGGAATCTGTCACTTGTCGAAATTGTGCGGGTGAGCTGGTTTTTATTATCTTCTTTCTTCTTGAATGTTAAATTTTTAAACACATTTACAAGAACGATTGGTCATCAATTGCTAGGGTTGTTTCTTGCAACTTCTGCTGGAAAGATGGACCAGCTATGCGATTCATGTACAATTATCCTAAACTCAGATGCTGATACAGAATGCGTGAAATCAAGGTACTCTTATAAAGAGTTGCCTCTTGTTTCTGGCAACTGCTTGAAATTTATTGAATGGCTATAATTTTTTTTTTTGCTCATTTAGTTTCTCTTAAAGAAGCTCCGAATGTGCTAATAAATTCCGAAATGGCATAGTTGAGTATTTCCTGATGCTGTTTGTTACTTGATGCATGAATTTAATATTAATGAGCACTGGATTAATCATGTCGTCCCGATAACAGAGGAGCTGGGACCAAATCTTTATAGGGTGTGGTTGGGGAGGATTCACATGCTAAAACTGCAGAGTTTTATCCTCTTCTTATGAAGCTTTACCCTTACTTTTTAGTGATTAGATACCACCCAAATGCAAACTTTAGCTCAATAAAGGATCTCACGGCAAGGCCCACCACAAATGCATTAGAGGTCCCTGTTTGGTAGTTTTTGGAGGTGCAGACTACTGAGATGCTAACCTCAAGGAGATGAGGCGTACACTCCTTGATTCTCTTGAATGGTTTATTTACCTTGCTTTAAAATTGAAACATTAACAAATTGTGTTTAGTGTTTTTGCGTTACTGTGGGGATTAGCTATTACTAAAGCCTAAAACATTGGAAAACTGTGCTTCTCAAATCCATTCTGGGATTTCCTCTACCCTACCTTTTCAATCAATTGATCTCAATGATTTCTGTAGGATTATGCACTCATGATCTGCTCCCTGTTTAGTGTTAAGGTCTTTACACTGATCTCACTTTCATTTAAGTCATATGATAATAGGCTATTTATTTCAGACTCTTTCACTGTTTTGTGTACTCATATTGCATGCAAATATGCACGTATAGCAAGTGTTGATCTTTATCAAATTCTAAGTTTTCAATTTGAAAATACGGTGAAGATCCTCTACATCTTGATCTCATTATAGTTTGGCTTGGCATCTTCCAGGCCTTTGGAGCCACTTCTTGGTTTAATATCACCTGAAAATGGTGAAGTGCATGCTGTTGCTGCTCCGAGTAAAAGAGGTCGTCGAGGGAGGAAAAAGAGAAAGTTTGTATCTTTTTTGCTGTCACTCTTACTGCTTGATTGTATTTCTCTGCCACCGGATTACCAAGTAAATTTGATTTTCCCCTTTCTCAGGCATTCAGAATTGACGGCCAATGCGAATTCCGATCTGGAAGATCTTCGGTGCGACTTGCATCAAGAAAGGCGGGCAGTTGGAAGATAAAAACGAAGTTAGTTGTTTTGCTTAATTTCTTTTGCTGTTAGTGAGATTTCACTGATCTTGCACTAGAAACTCAGCTATTATTTAACTGCGCCCGTTCTGGTGCGTTTCTGTTTCCCTTATTAAGGTTGTCGCGGTCAGCTTCTTCCTTAAATTCATCTGGAAGTGCTTCAGTGAGGCATTTGGAACCAACATCTCATCTAAATTCAAATGGCAGTACTACTTCTCACTGCTCAGCAAAGAATAAGACCCCAAGGAAAATGTTGAAGTTGGTGTATGTATCTGTTCTTTATTCATTTCTCTTAAGCACACTCATTAAGTTTTTCATAGTCTCTTGTTTGATTTCTGTGTATTAGGTTATCAGATTCTGTTCACTCCAAGTCACTGAAAAGTACATCCACACCTGGCTCTGCGCAATCCAAGGCTTATTGCAAGATAACAAAAAAGTTAGTACAATTTGATTGGAAGTTACCTTATCCGTGAAATGCTTCCTGTTATATATATATATATATATATATATTTCTTTTCCCTTCAACATATGGGGCAATGTTTACATAGGGATCAGAGGATGCACAAGTTGGTTTTTGAAGATGGTGGATTACCAGATGGTACTGAAGTAGCATACTACTCTCATGGAAAGGTGGTTCAAATAATACTACGTGTGGTCCATCTCTTTTACAGTTTCAGTAATGTAATTTTATGCTTGTCCGTTGGCAGAAATTGCGTGATGGTTATAAAATGGGATCAGGAATAGTTTGCCATTGCTGTAACATCCTGGTATATTTCTTCATTCTTAGGTTCAGATTCATGTTGTTCAAGCAGATGTATTTATTTACTTTGTCTCTGTTATGAGCAGGTCAGTCCATCTCAGTTTGAAGCTCATGCTGGTTGGGCCTCGCGTAGGAAGCCGTTAGTGTCTCTCATACATTGGCACTTTCCCAGCCTTTCCTATGTATACATTATAAAGACCTGATGTTGCATGTGATTGATGCAGATATATGTACATCTACACATCAAATGGGGTGTCTCTACATGAATTTGCCATATCTCTATCAAAAGGACGTAAATATTCAGCAAAAGATAATGATGACTTGTGCACCATTTGCGGTGATGGTGGGAAACTTGTACTTTGTGACGGATGTCCAAGAGCTTTTCACAAAGGTGAATTTTAAATTTATACATAGGTTAATGTGGATATCTTTCAGCCTCGACTAACTATACAATTGAACCTGTTCTGTCATTTGTTGAGAGGAAAATCCTACTTGTACACAAAACGTGTACATAAATGTTTTACACAATAGGCCACCACCATTAGATTGTGATTTGAATTTTAAGTGATGTGATGTGTGGAAAAACATGAGGCTACCAAGTAAGCTTTGATGGATCAAGGGACATTCATATTTGTCTTGTTATGGTGGTATGCTTATGTGCCTTTTTGACACGGTTTTTTTTTCTCCTGTTTAGGCGACTGGGGTTAAGCTGTGGTATGATATGCTTGAAGAATGATTGAGCTGTTTCTTTGTTCTTAAGTGGTGGCTGTTACCCATGTTAGGCAATGCCATTTGCTGGCCTTCTTGGATTAGTACATTGCACTATTTGTATCTGAAATTATGTTAGGGATGGTCTTTGGTTTTGGGGGATTCAAAATTGCAATGCTTTGACTGAGCTGCTTCAACCAGCTACGCTGATTAGCCTTGCTATCTTTTGTGTTGATTAATATATTGCCTATCAACACCTATCGTTTCTCATCCCACTATGCAGAATGTGCATCCCTTCTAAGTATCCCTCGTGGCAAATGGTACTGCACGTACTGCCAAAACATGTTCCTGAGGGAGAAATATGTTGAACACAATGCCAACGCTGTTGCGGCTGGAAGAGTATCAGGAATTGATCCAATAGAGCAGATAACAAACCGTTGCATCCGTATTGTTAAAAATCCAGAAGAAGCTGAAGTCATAGCATGTGTAATTTGCAGGTAATGCAAGACACAGAAATAATAACTCTTTGCAACTTTCTTTATAAGTCATGCAAAATTATTGTTTAACTCTCTCTATTAAAACTAACAGTCTGACATATGTACTTGAACTTTGTTCTTTATACAGGGGCTATGACTTCAGTAAATCTGGTTTTGGTCCCCGCACTGTTATACTATGTGATCAGGTATTGTTCCTATTTTTCATATTTTCTTTGACAATGTAGTGGGATTAAATTTGGAGAACCACAGACAAGAAGTTTTCTTTCTTTTCCCATAGTGTGAGAAGGAATATCACGTGGGCTGCCTGAAAAAATGCAAGATGGCTGATCTAAAGGTGTGTAAATGTTTCATTAATCTAGCTTTTATTTGTTTAATATTTATGAACTATTGTTTTCCTGGATCTGATTGATGCACTTGTTTGACAGGAACTTCCTAAAGGAAAATGGTTCTGTTCTGTGGATTGCAAGAGGATATATTCTGCATTGCAGGATTTGCTGAATGCAGGAGAAGATAAACTTCCTGAACTTTCTTTGGATGTTATAAAGAAGAAACAGGACGGAAAATCTTTTGATGCTCGTGATGAACTTGATGTGAGATGGAGACTTTTGAATGGGAAAATTGCTTCTCGTGAAAACAGAGTGTTGCTTTCGCAGGCTGTAGCCATATTTCATGTAAGTTTTGTCACCCCAGATTTTGATGTTTGATTTCCTCTCCCCTACTGTCTCCCTTTTTTTTTTTTGGGGTCACAATTATGGCAACTAATGAAGTTATGCTAAAACACTAGGAGCAAGTAGTGTTTGACATTCAAGAGGCCAGTATGGTTTTTATTTTATGAGAATTGATTTTGTGAAAAGTAAATTTTTTTTGCAGAACGTGGTTGAAATGTAAGCGAAATTTATGGATTTACGTGCAAATTATTTTAATGAATAAATGTGTGGATAGAAATGAGTTTGGGTGAAAATTGATTTTGAGAAAATCAAAGCTATACGGGGCTTGAGCCTGGTCGCTGATAGCAGCTTAGGGTTCTCTGGTCTTAGATTTGCTGAATGTTCTTTATATGCAAACATTTTCATGAGCTTGTTCAAGTATTATTAGTGATGTTGACTTGATACTCTAACTTGCATAAGTTATGAAGTGGTGGTAGCACTCTAGCATTCACAGGTTCAGGCAAATAGTAATTATATCTTGGCTTTCTTGCGTTTTTAATTTTAAACTGGACATTGATGCATGTGAGTGAGATATCTGTTTGGCTGTCAAATGATTTAGTTGTTCCAGTGAATTTCTTTCACGTGTCTTGTAATTTTTTTACCTTACTGGAAGTCTATTTGCTTCTGAATCCCATGAAGTTAGCAAAATTAGTAAGTTGATTTTTGTTATTTCTGACCTTATTCACTTTGTTTCTAGTACTGGTTTAAACTTCTACCGCGGTTTTCCCCACCTGGATTTTTCTCAAGTGAACCTGGTATCATTTAATGATTGATTAACTTGCCTTTCAGGATTGTTTTGACCCAATTGTTGACTCAGAAACTGGACGTGACTTTATTCCATCTATGGTTTATGGGTAAGCATGAATTCTTTTGTACTGTGTCAATCAATCTGGTTTTCTTGCCTATGTTGTCCTTGTTAAGGGATAAATCCCACATCGACTAAATATAAAAATATAAACCAATGTATAAGTGCTTGGGCTACTCCTCTTAATAGGTTGGCCGTTTAAGATGGAACCCCAAGTCTTAATAGTCCTGATGGTTTTTTCACTCTCTCTCAGAAGGAATATACGGGGACAAGATTTCGGTGGAATGTACTGTGCAATATTGACAGTGAAGTAAGAACTTTTTTTTTTTTAATTTATCTATTCCTTTTGGGCTTTACTAAACCATGCTGTGTAGTTTATATGTTGCTGATATGTTTCTCTGCTAACCACTTTCTTTTCTGATATTCTAGTTCAACAGTTGTATCAGCAGGAATCCTTCGGATTTTTGGTCAAGAAATAGCTGAGCTACCGTTAGTTGCAACGCGCATTGGTAATCATGGGAAGGTAAGCCACTTAGAGCTTTGTGGCTTATCAAGGATGCTGATTATGATTTTTATTTGATTATAAATTAAAACTGAGCCATGGAGCAAAATTAACCAATGGTTCATGTAAATCTATGCGACAATTACAGACTGCATGTTATATTGATAAATTTTTGCTGCAAGTTCAAGGTTTCTATAAAATGATTAAGAATGAGTTGGTTTGTATGATCTGGAATTCTTTATTCCTCTGAAAAAGGCTGCGATATGATTTTCATAGGGAGTGTTTTTACTCCTGATAAAAGCACTAAGTTTACTTGTAGTTCATCCATTTCTTGTCATTTTACTGGTCCATTTCTTAGGAAGTTCCTAAGTTTAGCTCTTAAGCTATCCAAATTATGAGTTTACTGATTTTTGGCTCATGCAACTGAGATAACAAATGTAAATCAAGCCATCAAGGTTAAATGCTTGCTGCTACCTCCAGCAAAGCATGCAGATGTTCCCTATGTGGAATGCTGAGGTTCTCTCTAGATTTTTGTTGGTCACAGATCAACTTTACTTGCCTAATGAAGCAAATCCGCTGTCTTCTTTTCCGTGCTTCAACTAGAAGAATAGTATAGGAAGCCTGAAGTCTTTATTCTAAATCCATGACTGGAAAGCTGTGGAATATTTAATAAATGCGTGTCTTATTTGCTTCTGTACTTCTCAAAAAATGTGAAGTGCCATCACATCACCTACAGGGAAATATGAATTTCTTGGAGAAGGCTTTGGTGTGGGGTTCTGTTAACCTGTGTTGCTGGGTTGTTATTCGCTATAAAAGCTTGCCCTTTTTGCTTGTAATGTCCTATATGGTTTTCATTCTCGTCACCTTATGTGCTGAAATTTCTTTGATGGTTCTCGATTTCTTTTTGGAGGCATTTAATTACTGCCTGCCAGGCTGTGCCACCTTTGATCTATTAATCATCATTATATACCCATTTGTCCAGGGATACTTTCAAACCCTTTTCTCTTGCATAGAGAAATTGCTGTCTTTCTTGAACGTGAGAAGCTTTGTTCTCCCTGCTGCGGACGAAGCAAAGTCAATTTGGACAGAGAAGTTTGGGTTCAGAAGAATACCACAGGAGCAGGTAGTTTAATGTGGCTTGCTAAAACTAAAACTAACCTGCCTTGATACCTATACTTCCAAAAGAGGAACATAATAAAAGCACAAGAACAGTTTAGGAAGCTTTCACGAAATTAACTTGTGTTACTCACGGTTTATCATTTTGTCTAGCAGCTTTTGAATTACAGAAAGGTCTGTTGGCAAATGATTTGTTTCCAGGGAACATCTATGTTGGAAAGAACAGTTCCCAAAAGTCTTTGTATCAAGCAAGAGGAAGCAGACTCCATAATTCCCCTGCAGTGATTAAAGCCAAATAAAGCCATCTAAGCCATTTTCTTCGAGATCGGAAGAGCACACGTCTGAATGGGTTTTTTTTTTATTTATTTACATATATTGTACAAGTTTCAGGGCTGAATCAGAAGTTGAGGATTAGCTGCATATGGTAGCAGAAAAAGGGACTGGAAACACCTAGAGGTTATTCATATTCCTGGAGAATGGTTGTGAATTGTAGAAAGTGATCATAAGTAGCTTATTTGGGGCAACCTATTAAATCTATTGCTTATCATTTTCGTTATTAATTTTTCTTGTAAATAATTATTGGGAGGAATCCCTCTCCTATCCGCCATTTGTGGTACTCAATGTACTCTTGTATCTTCTTTTGGACATGTACATGCTCTATGAGATGCTATGTTGACACAGGACTTCATGACAAGTTATGCTATTCTCTGTTATTCTGTAGCAGCTGCTTATAAAGCTAGGGATATGTTTCCGTGTTTCAAATTTTAGCTTTTGAGTTTGCAATTTATTCTGTTCCTAAATCGGTAAATTCTAAGGGCAAGTTAATGAGAAATTCTTTTTCTTGCTTTGAGTGTTACTGACTTACAATATTCCAGTGTTTCTTTTTCCCCTTCTTTTTTGGTTGATGCAAATGGGAGAGGAACTTCTTTAGATTTGAACCTAGAATCTCGTCCCGGTGAAGGGTGTTTTTTTCCCCCTTTTTTGCCCTTTTTTCCAGAGAGTTATCACTCTTGATCTAATACTCTTTGGAATTGTATTTACAAATGAGTGGGAAAAAGAAACACAATTTTTGACGGGTACATTCATTCCTGCATGAAAGATTTTATGATCTAAAACATCTTTACATAATGGAAACAATTGGGTCATGTCACTCGACCATAGTACAAGACACGGTTTGATGTCTAAAACTTATTCTCTCATGTGGATGTATTGCTCCATGATGTCTTGAATCAGAACTGCTATGTTAGTGTGTGCAGCTCCACCGGTTTCCATTGTATTTTGTGCTATTCTCTTGAGCTCTCTGGATCTGTTTCTTCTATTTTCACCTTCTTCTCCTTCATCCATTAGCTGTTCGATAGCGCTCGTCACTTGGTCTTTCTTTACAAGGACACCAACTTTCTCCTCATCTCCCCATCTAACTGGGAGCTCAACTCCTACTCGAATACCAATCCTCAGAATCTCTACAACAAGTTTCTCGTTGAAGAATTGTTCGGCAAACATAGGCCATGTTATCATTGGCACTCCAGAGCAAACCCCTTCTATGGCTGAGTTCCATCCGCAATGTGTTAAGAAACCTTTTATTGCAGGATGGGATAGAATGAGAACTTGAGGGGCCCAACCTTTGATCAAAAGTCCCCTTCCTTTAACCCTCTCCTCAAATTTCTCTTCCACCAACCATTTCTCCAATTCTGGAAATCTTTCTCCTGTCTTTATTACCCAAATGAATGGATGTTTGGATGCTTCCAAGCCTAGTCCAAGCTCGATTAGTTGCGATGGAACCAGACGACACTGGCTTCCGAGGCAAGCATAAAGAACAGTCTCCCGTTTCTTGGAATCAAGCCATTGTAAGAACTCCTCCTCATCAACCGAAGCTTTGTTCCCTCTCTCAATCTTGTCCTGAATATCCCTGTTGCATAGAGAAACCGGGCCAATGCACCATACCTTTTTGTTGATAGCTTTCCGGTATTCTTCTACACAGCCATGCTCCAATTCTTGGAAACTATTCACCACCACCCCATAAGCACTCGACTCTGCCTCTTGCATTTCATCCCTAACATCATCGAAATCAGGCAAAGTAACGAATTGCCCAGGTAACTGAGCTCTTGCAATTTCGACCCTCATGGGAGTACCAGGAATCACAAATGGCTCTAAATCAGATTTCACATAAAGATACGGCTTGTGAAGTTTCACATAATGGGAACTGAGGAGGGAAAAACCAGACATCCCATGAAAAACAAGCCTTGGTACCTTAAACTTCTTGGCCATTCGAGATGTCCAAGAAAGGCACTTATCAGAAATTATGCAACTTGGAGGATGATCAATTTGCTCTAAGTACTGTTCCAATGGCTGTTCCAGCTTGTTTAACGCTCGAAAGAAGTTCCTCAGGAGGTCCCTCGATGGGACGCTATCAAGATTCTCACAACCTGATGGCAATCCTACTTCTTCACAGGGAAAAGGGATTTCTACTAGATGAATCCCAAGCCCTGCTGCTTGAGCACGACGAATACTGCCCAAAAATCTCTTTGCATTGTTTGGTGTGGTTACCAAACTTGTCATCACTCCATGCTCAGAAAATAACCTGGCTATGTCTATCATTGGGATCATGTGGCCTTGAGCCAATAGCGGGACGAAAACAAAGTGAAGTCTGCGTGAATCGACCACCATGATTTCCGGTAACTCGCCTAGATAAATTATTGGCAAGTATAGAAGATCTCTTAACAGAGGCTAAAGAAGGGTTAAGGGTGCTTGCAACTTCAGGATTTCTTGAAGTCTTTTAAGGTTAGCTTGACTGGTTCCTTAAGTTTGATTATGGTAACATTTTATAGTTCGAGCCACATTTGATGCATTTTGCTGCGCTTTGACTACGTCAATTTGAGTTGATCAAGTCAATTCGATCGTACAAAGCGGGTATAATTCTTTTCTTATACGCGTACAATCATCTATCTTATTCACTAGTTGTTTGATTTTCACGATTTAATTGGTTCAGATACGATAATATATGTCGAACTTATCAGACACGGCGTCAATTGGATCCTTGTTCTATCTTACGCGCACTATCATATATCTTATTTACTAGTTGCCCGGTTGTCACGATTTAATAATTAGTTTAAATACGTCAATATGTAGAACTTATTAGACACGGGATGGACCGTACCAAATAAGTTATTCCATCAAATTCTGTTGTTAATTCGATAATCCTTTTTATGATGATGGAATTTGCAGGTATCTAATCCTCCTTCACAATATTCTATTGATAATCACTAAGAGAGTTGTATTCATTAATTTTAAAGTTGATTTTGAATTGTTCAGACAATGATTAGTGGGCATATAAAAAACAAGTCAATTCATGGTCCGCCCACAAATTTGTTCTTTATTTCCATGGAAGTGATAATTCTAGCCCAACTAA
This sequence comes from Nyctanthes arbor-tristis, assembly GCA_963692815.1. Classification (NCBI taxonomy): domain Eukaryota; kingdom Viridiplantae; phylum Streptophyta; class Magnoliopsida; order Lamiales; family Oleaceae; genus Nyctanthes; species Nyctanthes arbor-tristis. Next base: position 73,477 of record CAVNYN010203368.1, on the reverse strand, counting down.
AACGCCAATTGGCAAAATTTGAGTTTGAAGACAAGCCTCAGTTGGGCAAAAAATTATTATAATTATAATGGGATCTGAGAGTTTAAATTTTGAAGATGTGATGATAATGGGCAAGCAATTATAACTCCCATTTTAATGAAAAATCTATTATAATCCGTTTGGCCAACCGAATCAAAATCTTTTGTCAGAGCAAATCTTGCAGCAATATATACGTTTCTAGTAGATGACAACAAGGTGGCATGTCACATCTCTCATGACTTGTCATTTTTGTCTGTGCTTGTCATTTGAGTGGTGAGGTTTGTGACTTGTGACATGCAGAATAATAGACAATGATTTTTCAAAATAATAATAATAATAATAATAGACAGTGACGTGTGAGTTTTGAATTGAGAAATAGAAAACCGGTTTAGTTTTTCTTTTCTTTTCTTCTTTTAAATTGATATATACAATAAAAATTGTATGAAGGTCTTAAACATTTCAAGTTGTTCAATTTGGCAATCATCTTCAATCCCTGTCATCCCACCCTACTAGTATTTCTACCTTTTTGGCCAACTACCATGGTGGTTCGTACAGTCTCGCAACCTAGTGAAACCACCAGATCTGGTGGTGTTTAACCACCCGATTTGATGGTTTCCTTTGCCAGTGGCGTTGACCCTAGCATTGTTGTCGGCACCGGTTATTTTATGGTGGTTTGAGGTGGTGTTGCCACTGGCGCTTGGTGGTAGTTGAGATTAAAATGAATATAGAAATAAAAGTTGTAACTAATACAGATTTTAAAATTTGAAAATGCATTTTCCACGTTCAACTTTTAGCACAGGAAAAAAAAGAAAAAAAAAGAAAAATTTGTTTTTAATTTTCTTTACAAATTTTGAAGTTATTTTCTGAAATGCATTTTGAAAAATATAAAAGAAAACGTGTTTTCACTATTTTAGAAAAATGAAATAAGAAAATAGTCTAAGAACAACAAAGAAAACTCTAAATGGTTGGTTATGAAGTGCATATATCCGGTCGAACTTAAATTTTGCTAACAGTTAATCGACACGTCATTTTGAACCCTATAGTTTTTGTAAACATTAACTTTCACATTTTAATTAATAGTAATAGCACTTTCCTTTTCAACCCCCAAAAAAAAAAAAAATAATAATAATAAAAGGCACTTAGGGTCCTAATCATTATATGCTGCACAAGTCATTCTTAAATTAACAAAATTACCATTCATAAGATGTTTATGTGGGTGCACGAGCAAGGCTAAACGGAAAATTTAACAGTTTCTATTAAATAACCTGTTTTCTTAGATGGCATGGGGCATGGGGTGTCTTTGTGACGTGTTTGTTGTGTTTTTGTCCAAAAAAAAAAAAAAAGGGAAAACACTTTTTAAAGGCTTGGACCTCTACTGCCAAATATCCAAAGCTAGAGACTCGAGCATAAAAATGAAGTAAGGATTAGGGACCCAGAGTGTCGTCTATCCATTTAAAACTTTAAGAAAAAGCAAATAAAATCTTTCATACAGAACCGTTAGAAGATTCAAGTGACATTATCTAGACGCGTACACACATTTAGAATGTGTGTTAGTTCTAAGATGGGCGAAAAAGATGTTCGAACTCGTTCACAAAAGTTGGATGGTATAGGACATTTTTGTGGTGCGATTTTGATTTTTTTCCTTTCTTTTTTTTTTTTCGGAGATGCATATATGGTTACCAATTCACGAGTCAATGCACGTGTCTAAGGAGATGAATTAAACCATACTTTTCATTTTTATGTTTTAAAGTGATAATTAACATTCAACGTGGAACATGCAGCCCTTGTCACTCATCTTTATCTTTTTAATATGAATGAATGAATATTTGAGTGATTTGCATGAATCATGAGGGTGGAATTTTTATTTGGAGAAGTACCAACAAGTAGCAAATCAGTTAAGTATGGATAAAAGAATATGTTTGTAAAGAATACATGTAACATCACGTGAGGCTGGCCAATTGGCTAGCGAGTCAAGAGCCGCTCGTTCTTAGCTCCAGGTTTGCTGTTTTGCTCGGCTCGACTTGTAAGAAGGTAAGCTCGAACTCAAGTGCAAACAGGTCATCCCGTCAATGAGTCGGTTGTGCTTGGCTCACTCTGGAGGCGAGCCAAGCCAAGCACGAGCAGTTAGCAAGCCGCCTGATACTAAAATCAAATAAAACTAAGAAAAGGGGAAAAGCTCACAAGTTGACGAGCAACTCACGGGTTGCTTGTGCTTAGCTCGTACAAGCGCGAGTACGAGTTTGAAATTGAACATAAGTTTGAACATGACGAGCCGAGCATGAATAGGATCTGTCGAGCTGAACTCAGCTCGTTGAAGTTTCTTGACAAACCTACATCACGCGTAACGACATAGTAGTTTTATGGCACTTATTAGAAGTGTCATTATGACGGCTCCCATTCTATGTGGATGTATAAATACATGCCACTTGGATTTTGATGGCCTTTGAGGAGGGGGTCATAATGGCACCTCAAGTAAGAAAAATTTCATACATTGTTCTATTAGAGACTGAATTAGTCGACCTAATGAGTTGAATTTTCCTTGTAATTCTACATGGACATTCCACTAATCTATGTGGCAATTCATCATTGGTGTGATTAAATGTAAGAATTTATCTTTGATTAATGTTTTATCATAAGTTAGAGCTTTAACACTTACATAAAAATTATTTTTTAAAACGTAGTGTTATTTATTTAAATTGGAAACATGTTTTCATCTTAATTGACACATTAAAGGATGTGTGGAATTGCGGATAATTATAAATAGAGCAATTCTAATGAGACATGAAAAAGTGACATTCTCAAGACTTCCCCTTTTTTTTAGTTTTTCTTTGTTTATTTTTTTTTCTTTTTATTCTCTTGTATTGCTCATGTCCTTTTAATTACGTTAGTTTTTTTTTTAATCTAACTCTTGCAAGTAATTTCGCCTTCATTTTTGTCAATCTAAATTATTTTATTTAATTCGGTTATTATGTATTAATTTGTAAGAAAACAAAGAAAATTAATTTGCGAGAACATAATCACAAAGAAAATTACATTCCATAAACTTGCTTATATGCAAGTTGTATAAATGTCTCTTTAATGACATTCGGTTATCAATACGTTGTATAATTATTTATTTTTTAGAATACGCTAATGGTTATACATTAAAGAAAAATAGAAAATAATTATTATGGAGATGATATAGAGTATGTGGGTTGGAGAGGTTTTCTAAAATAGAGTATATTGTATCGTATTTTAAAGCACTGATGCGATAAAATAGAGCACTTGGGTTGGGGATGCCCTCACATGGCACAAATTCACTGAGTGATGATCACATAGCTCATTTTTCATCATTCAATACTAGTGTGTCAAATATACAATGTTACTTATTCATGTCTCATTTTTATGCCTCCTTAAAATTTATGTTATAAATATAAAGCAATATTCACCTATTCAATATTCACTAAGAAATTGCTATTTAGATTGAAGACAAACGTTTAACATAGACAATAGTATTATTCAATATTCACTAAGAAATTGTTATTGAGACTGAAGACTAGAGTTTAACATAGGCAATAATATTATTCTTCTTTTAAACATGATAATGACAATTTCTTGACCATGATATCAAATTCCTACTATGATTCTTTAAGCTAAGTTGTAGGAATAATATATACTTCCTTCAGAAAGAATGAAAAAAAAAAAAAGAATGGTGCTATTTATTGAGATAGGGGAACATCTCAAGCTCAGATAAGTAATTCCTTATTCGAAAGTCGAAATAGATCTATATGCATGTATCTATATCATAGTAGTTTTCTTGTATTCACCGTGAGTGTCGTTACCTTTCACATGGGTGCATGTATGCATGCCATATGAAACGATGAGTGCCATAACTACATCATGATGAGTGCCAGAACAATATGTACAGGGATTTATTGAAAATATGTTAACTAGATTGAAGATGTATGTACACTCTAAATAAACAACAATTCTCAAGTTTTAATAAGAGAATTGGTTTGAAGAAAGGCTGGTCGAGGTTGAATGAGTTTTAGGTCAATTTTATTAAATGACTAATAAGTATGTCCGTCGCATGTAAAATGTGAATGATGTACATGTAGTTCAGGTAATTAGTGCTCTTCCGATCTCAAAACTTGTTAAGGCATGTGATAAAAATGAAACGAAAATAATGATATTGAGTCGATATTTAGCAACATGTATCTTAGGAGGAAGCTGACAAATCTTTTTTTAAGTGAGTCAAAATATATCAAGTACGTTCAAGAAGAAAGTTAATCTCTCTTTTCTCTTTTTTTTTTCTTTTTTCTTTTTTTTTTAATTCTAATAGTATAACAAAGCTAGTTAATGTGGGGTTTCATTATTTCTTCTTTATAAATTCTATTTTTTCTAGTATTATCAAGTATGTACGTACGTATATAAGTATTAATTTTTGAATTATAACATATGTAACATATAAAAAATAAATTTGCAAAATAATGCAAATTTCAAATTATAAATATAATAAACGATATATTACTTAAATTAAAATAGTTATATAGAAAAACATTAAATTCATAAATCATAAACGATGTGACCGTGTAAAGGGAAAAAATCGGAAGGTGAAAAGTTAGACATATTTATGAATTTTTTGACAACCAGATATATGTATGAATTGATTAAAAGTTCTTGCTTATAATAAAATGAATGGTTAAATAAGGTGTGTTGATTAAGAAACAAAGTAAAGGCAAAACGAGAAATCAAAATTTCCCCCTCATTCTTCTCGTTTATACTATTAGTTATACAGATAGAACACATATCATTAATATGTGAATTCCTACATTTTGACATTAATACATGAATTCATAAATTGCTACCATGTTTCTTAACCTACAACTAGCTAAGAGCAAGATTAATGTTGGGGGAAAAAAGCCAAAGGGAAAAAATTAAGGGGAAAAAAACGTATTTTCAAATAATGTGTAGGGAAAAATTGGGGGAAAAACATATTAAAAAATTTTGTTTATTTTTTAAGTTTTTTTTTACACATTATTTTGTCATACAATTTATATTCAATTTTTTACATAGTATAAATTTTTTAAAATTTTATTATATATTAATTTAAGGAATGAAGTTGGGGGTGGGAAAAAAGAGGGACTAAATTTAGCCTCTCTTTTACCTTTTTCCCCCCACAAATGGGTTTTTCCCCCGTTCCCCCATACATAATTTGATTTTGTTGGGGGTAAAAACTCAAATTTGAATTTTTACCCCCAACACTAATCATACTCTAAGAGTACAATTGAAAAAATAATAATAAGGGTACCTTAAGATTTTTTTTCTTTTATTGTATACGTAGATAAAAACCAACAAGAAAACTCTTCAAGGAATTAGCTTGTTTTAGCTTTTTATAATTTTACCTACTAGCTACTCAATTTCAACCACACATTTCAAATATCAATTAAATCTCCACTACATATTCGTTTCTCATTATAATTCACATTCATAATTTGAATTAAATAAGCATTGAGGTGATAGCCCCGGCCCCTCATCCTTATATTCAAATTGAATAATTCTATTTGAACAAAAGTAAAGACAAAAAAGTAGACAAAATAGATATATGGCTAATGTGATTGCTATTGATTTAAAAGTAATGTGATGTGTTGAAAAATAGGATCCTCATATATGTTAATTTTGTTTGACTTTTTGTATCGTCTTTTATTCAAATAACATAACTCATTTAAATAGTAACTATTTAAACAAAGGTGGATTTATAAATGGATTTAAAATTCAAATTTTGTATAAGTTTCAACGTTTGATTGTGCTCTGTGGAGGTAATGATTAGAATGATGTGAGGGTTCATGTCACATCAAATATGTTGGTGTTATCATGTGTCTAAAATTTAAAATTTTGGTTGATAATATCAATGTATTTTTAATTAGTTGCCAAACATAGTGAAAATATAGGCTAAACAAATTTTAAATGGGCTACACACCTATCACGCCCAATTAACATTGGACTGGCTTGTTTGAACAATAAGCCCGTGTGGCCTTAAATAATAGAAATTACTAAAATAGCACGAAATTAGGCTTAACAATCATGTATCACCACTACCCACTAGCAATTATAAATTAGTATATATAATAATCCTAGTCTGGAAGTCTCAATGAACGACTCAATTCTCCTTAGGTCCCAGAATGTTTTGCTTCATGACATCTTGAATCAACAATGTAATATTCTTGTAAGAAGAACCCCCTCTTTCAATTGCTTCCATTGCCTTTTTTCCTAGTTTTCGAGCTCTTGCCCTTCTTCGTCCTGCCTCTGCTCTGTCCTCCATCAACTTTGCAATGGCCTTCTTTACACCATCCTTCTTCACCATGGCCTCTTCTTCCTCTCCTGATTTCATTCCTTCCTTAACCCCGATTCTCACACCAATTTCTAGTACATTTACGATTAAGTTTTCGTTGTAGAATTGTTCCGCGAACATAGGCCAAGTGATCATGGGTAGACCGGCCGATACTCCCTCCAAAGTTGAATTCCAACCACAATGTGTTAAGAATCCTCCAACCGAGGGGTGCGATAGTATTAAGACTTGAGGCGCCCATCCGCGGATTATTAGGCCTCTTCCTTCGGCCCTTTCTTGAAGTTGCTCTTCTAGTAACCATTTTTCAAAGGCTTTTGAATAATTTTGTTCCCTAATGATCCAAATGAAAGGGAACTTGGATTCTACCAATCCTAGACCAATTTCTTTTAGCTGCAAAAATGGTATTTGACAAAGGCTGCCGAAGCAAGCATAGATAACCGAATTTGGCTTCATCGAATCGAGCCATTTTACACAAAAATGTTCATCAATGGAGGCCTTACTTCCCCTGCTAGACTTTTCAGAAATTCCCCTGTTACACAAAGAAACTGGGCCAATGCACGAAACATTTTTGGTTACTTCTTTGTATCCCTCCACATACCACGGCTCCAAATCGTCGAAAGTGTTCACCAAAGTCCCACGAGCCGAAACCTTAGCCTGTTTCATCTGATCTATAAGGTTATTGATGCTGTCTGATGAAGGTTTACTCATCTTGTTAGGCAACATAGACTTGGTGAGCTCGATTTTATGCGGTATATTTGGCACCAAAATCGGCTCTGAATCGTCTATAACGTCCACGCCAGACATGATGCCAGAGCATAAGAGAGTAAAACAAGATACCGTTTCGAAAATATACCTAGGAATGCCGAATTTTTTAGCAACTCGTTGCGTCCAGGGTAGAGCATTAGTCGAAATGATGCAATTTGGCTTTGCTTCCAACTCTTCAATTAGTTTCTCCAAAGGGACTTGTAGCATTTCGGATGCTACAAAAAAGTCCTTTGCCAATTCCATAGAAGCAAGTGCATCCATGTTTTCACATCCTTGGGGCAATCCAACTTCTTGACATGGAAATTGCAATGGAACCATTCGAATTCTCTGGCCGGACTCGACCGCAAGAGTGATGGCCGCCTTGTAACGTTCCGCATTGCGGGGTGTTGTGATGATGGATACGGTTACGCCTCGTTGCGCAAGTAGTTTAGCGAAATCCGTCAACGGAATAATATGGCTTTGGGACATCAAAGGGACAAGGAGAAAGTGAAGCTTGCGATCAATTTCCAAAGCCATTGATCGAACGAAACTAGTCGATGAGAATAGACTGATGAAATACCAAATATAAATCTATAATATAGCAAAACTGATGATTCGATTACATCAAGAACCGTCTTGAAGTAATTGAGCATATACATTTTCTACACGAAAGGTTGAGAAGAAAAATTTGTTTACGATATTCCAAAGAGAAAATAGACACCTCGAAATTTCGTGGCCACGTGATGAACCGATATAGTGGTGAACCAAACGACAAACGCCCAGAAAAGACATGTTGAACCGCCAACCAACCGGATGACTTAATTTATCACTGGAAAAGAACAAAATTTTCTTTATGTTCAGACATATTTTATGAATGGTGCTCAAGTGGGTAACGCGTAGAAAAAACCCTCGATTCTCGTACTCCGATGAAGAAAATATTTTGTGGATGTCGTAAATGTGTAGTAGTTTTCATGTTAAGAGTAAATGCCTAATTGTAATATTGTAGCACTATGTTTAAAATTGTAAATATTATGGGACTAGTAAAAGATGAGACACTATAATACAGGTTAAACATAACTTTTAAACTGAATAGATGTGTTGTCAATACAACTACAACTAACTAAAGTTTCAAACGATGGGATGACAAGTTTAAGCCCATAAAAACTTTTAAAGTGAAAAAGCATCAAAATTGAGATTTAAGCTTAGATGTGTTTAAGCGCATTATTAGTTCGTAACAAAAACATTATGTAATGTTGTTTCACATTAATCATTGGGATAAATATCATTGGAATATCGTTTATATGTAAATATATGGGGAAGTGATTTTAGCAGAAGGAACAATGACGTTAGAAGAAGTGGTCAGTGGAAGTTATGGGTCTAAGGAGTGTGGTATACAACATTATTGAAGGAAAACATTAGTAGTTATTAAGACATTTTATTAGTGTATTTTATGTAAATATGAATAATCTCGTCTAATTAACAATTTTTGTACATCGTGGCAATATAATTTACCATAAATAAACTAACTAGTATACCTTTTGTTGATAAGATTGGAATGAAAGAGGAGAAAAACGATGAGCCATTTTTTTCTTTTTGTATGTGTAGCAATACAGATTGCTCAATTACATCAAGAATAGTCTTGAAATTTTATGCATCTATATTTTTTTTTAATACAAACGCAATATAAGGGAGCATAGTGAAATTAGAGGAATGATAAGTGTGATTCTAACTCGAAATCTCTTGCCTCAAATGTAAGCATCTAACTAATGTAACACAATTCGTGTCACAGCATGTATCTATTCTCTCTTTCTTTGTTCTTTTTTTTTTTTTTTTTTTTTTTTATAAATTACAAAGAGAGTTAAGGGAAGGGGAGGGCACATGAGATTCGAACTCGGGAATTCCCAATAAGGGGTTGAATTTTTAACTACTTGACCAACCCATTGATCGTATCTATGTCTAAAAAAAAGGTTGAGAGCGAAAAACAAAATTGTTTAGGATATTCCTTAATTTTGTTCAAACGTCATATGACTGGTGGCGTGTTTAGATTGGACAACCTACCACAGTGGTCTCAATATGAATAAGGCAAGTGTATATCTAGTGGCATTATTTGGCTAGAGGTCTGGCTTTTGAACGAGACTAGGATAACTTTATCTTTATTATTATTATCTATCTATCTATATATTAAAATAACAAAGTTGTTCAACCTTTTTTCTCGCCTAAAATTATTACTCAAAAATCCTTCTCTTTTAATGTATTTTCTAAATAACACTTTAATCTTTTACAAAAGTTATTGCTATAATTTTGATAGCATAATACCTTTTGGATAACAATGTTATCTAGGCCTAGATTGATTTATGTCATGTATTTGTTGTGAAACCAATTTTGTATTAATTGCAAAAAAATTCTCAATTACCCACAAATTTTAAAATTATTGATTTAAATTTAAATAAATACAAATGTTTTACAAAATTTCAATTGGCACATGAATATGTTATCGAATTTATTATTATGACAAAAAAATAAAAAAAAAACAAAAAAGGTCATTTCTATCGTAGTATGTCAATATAGACACACAAATATAAAAGTTGGATTCCCGTGAGCAAAAGAAATAAGAGAAAAATCTTATATGTGTGTGTGTGTGTGTATATATATTACTAATTTGGATATTCTTATATATGCAATGTAATTTTTTATATGAACAAATATCGAGCGAATAAGTGTATCATGTTCAAAATAATTATTCTAAAATAATGTAACTTTTTAAAGGATTATATTCTTTATTTGTTATATCAACGGGGTATTAGCGTGCTATATGAGTGGGAAGTTTTTTAACAAAACTTTCGGAAATTTTTTGAAAATTTTCCTGTAATCGAGTATATTTATGTACAAAAATATTCGTCGAATCTTTCATTTATTTCTGTAGATATAATTACACAAACCCAAAACAAAAATCATAATAACCAATAATATAACATTGAATTAAACTCATTACCTTACAAAACTTTCATAATTATTAAATAAACAAAATTTAATTATTTTGATATATTCCTATTTGCAGATAGTCATAAAATACTAGAAATTTGTTTAAATATATAAGATAAAAAACAATAAAGACTATATTCATGAGGTTTTTGAAAATTTTCCTATAATTGTTATTCTAAAATCATGCTACTTTTGTAAAGATTATATTTTGTATTTACTAGACAAAAATAGTAATGTGGTATTATGGGTACCTACACAAAATAAAATGAAGTATCACCTAGTTAAAATTGTATGTGGAGAAATTGTAACGGATCCAGGAATTTAATTTGCATGGGTTGTAACACTAAAAATTATAAATTTAATTGGACTAATATACTTTTTTTTTTAATTTTTTCTAGATGAATTTTTTTTAAAAAAAATTCTTGGCGAAACGGGATAAAGCCCGTGCTGGCCGGAGGATAGATTCGCATCTATGGGGAAACGAGGTATTATACGGTTAAAATGTATGTTGAGTAAATGCTTTCTTATGAGTATGAAAATTTTTATCTGAATGGGTATCGAGTGAATACGAGTATCATGGTACATACACGATACGCACTATTAGACCGTTAAATAATAATATTAAATAAGTTATTTTATGGTTTAAAAGTAAAATATAGTAAAACATCAATCGAGTACATAAACAGATAACTATTAGTAAATTATTAATAAAATATTAATTTAACGTGTCAATTACTAAATAAAAACCATATATTTACTGATTTTGTTTTGCAAATCCGATAACGGGTATCTGTTTAACATTTTATTGTTCATTATTATTGAAATTTTTTAGATTTAGCATTTTCGTGTAGCGCACGGGTGACGAGCTAGTATATATAGACAATATAATTGAGATTCGGGAATATTTTCCCGGCCTAAACAAGATTCCAAAATCACCTTTTTATTTATTTTTTTTTCTTTTTTCTCCCATGTGTAAACGCCCATTCATTTTTTCCTACTACTACATAACCACCCCACTAATATTTTCTTTTTATTTATTGTTTTTCTAATTTTCCTATAATCACCCACTAATTTTTTTCTTTAATCCTTTTTTCCTCACTCATCCTTTTATCTTTTATCTTTTTATTTACTTTTTCATTTTTTCCTATAACCACCTACTAATTTCATTATCATTTTTGTATTCTTTTCTCCTACCACAAGCAACTATTCATCAATTGGCATCAACCGCCGTGGAAACTTGGATCTGGTTGGTGGGTCGGGTGAGATATGATTGAATTGGGTTGTGGCCCAGTTGAAGACCCAACATCCCAACACAAATTTTGACAATTTTTTTAGAAAATTCAAGCCCTATAAAGTTTGAACTTGGACTTTTTACTTCCAACATGCCATATAAACCGTCAAATTAACGTGTTTTATATGTTGAAAATATATTACACGTTTTTTATAGTTTTTATTGTTTATTTTTCTACAAAATTTTTTTCATTTAAATTTATACATTAGAAAACACCCATTGGACCTATTGACTCAGTGTCTTTATAAATTTATAAATTAATAATAACCGCTACTTAAACCGATGATCAGATATTATATTATACTTTATCACTAAAATTTGACCGTGCAAAGCATTGGTTGGAAAACTACTTTATAGAAAGTAGACACCTCCAAATTTCCCGCCCACGTGATGGATCGAACAGGGAACGAGCGAAACCACGAACGCCTGCCTAGTAAATACATGTAAACCCGCAACTGACCGGATAAGTTTTTCACTGGTAAACAAAAAAATTTCTCTGAATCTCGTAGGCTCCACATTTTTTTGTTGGGTTGGTTGATTTAGAATTATCTTAAATTAAATAAGAATTGATTCATTATATCCCAATTAGAATAAAATTTAATTTTCTTAGTTTTTACGGGAATGGGATATGTTTCCATAAAAGTGATCTAGTACCATATGATGAGTTTCATAATGTCACTAGAAATCTGTTTACTTGATCAAAATCATACGTTTCCATATCAAATAGGAATAGAAAAGGTCTCCTAATGTGTCCTCATAAATACAATCATCACCATAATATTCCACATGCCACTATTTAGATGGCCGCAAGAATGAGACTCTGGATTTTTTGTAGTTTCACCTGTTAATAATATTTTGGAATGTATTTGAAGGGGTTTTTGGTTGTGTGATATGGCTATGCGCTCTCCTCCTAAGTGTTAGAAAATATTAAACTATTATATAGTAGAAGTCTTTGTCTTTAACAATCGGAAAAAAGTCCAGTACTCTAAGAGTATTGAACTCGATACTCCTGACGAAGTAGAGATCTGTATGTGGATTCAAATGGCCTAATTTGTTACTTAATTTGAGTCATAAATCTCACATGTTAGTTCTTGTTTAGTCAAGAGTACCGAATACTCAGTACTCCTGGAGTACTGGACTTTTTTCCTTAAATACCTTTTCCCCCCCTAGTTTAGAGTTTTTTATGTAAATCTTTTGTGTTATTTTTCTCCGATTTCTATATATCTTTTTCTAATGTACGGTAAAATTAGGAAATTAGCATAAATAATAAATTGCTAACAATTTTGAGAGTCAGTGAGCACCATGCACATTTAAAAAAAAAAAAAATCCTGATTCTCGTTTTCCAACAGAGAAACTAATTGAGGAAATTAAAACACATACCCCTTTTTTATTCATATTATTATTATGTACCGCACTCATAAATTATTTATATTTTTACCAACGTGGATTGCATATATACCCCTACCTTTTTTTCCCCTTTTTACCTAAAATATTTTAATATTGATTTATTAATTTTATTTATATATAAACATCTATATATATATATATATCTCTCCATGCATATATGTAAAATGCGTCAAACAACACAACTCTATCCCCCACTGCAGTCGTCGCCGCGCTACCACTACAAAACTCGCGGTCACTCCCACCACCACAACCTATTGCCCCCACCACCCGTTGCGCAAGCCCACCACCACCCGCCTGCCACAGCCACTGTTGGCGGCATTCGCTAATAGCAATGGCTGAGACTGCTGCGACGGCGGCAGCAGTGTCTCAAACGTTGTAGCAGTGGTTGTATCTTGTTTTTATTTTTTTTTTAAATTTTTCGACAGTTGGATCTGTGTTCTAGCGGTCGCAGGTTCTGCAGTATCTCATTTTTTATTTTCACACACTGTTCAGACGCTGCAACACTGGTTGGATTTTATTTTCATTTTTTTAAAATTTTTGTAGTAGTCGTAGGTGCTGTTGCCATGGTTGGATCTTGTTCTCATCTTTTTAAAAATTTTCCGGCGGTTGGATCTTGTTTTCAATTTTTTCTTTTTTAAATTTTCCATTGGTTGAATGATTTGTGTTCCAACGGCCGAAACTAGTTTTTTTTTATATATTAACTCTTCCATTTTTTGATCATTTTGTTACCATTTAATGGGGTTGTTACCATCTTCCAATTGATTTTTTTTGCTTATTTTCATATGTTACCATTTATCGAAGTTGTTACCGTGTATTAGTTTTTTTTTTATTTTCCTATGTTACTATTCTCCTTTTGTTATTTTTCTCTTTTTTTTTTTATCATTTTGTTATCATTTAATTGGGCTTGTTATCATTGTTATCTTTATTTAAAAATTTGTTATTTTGTTATTGTTAATGTGATATTTTTCAGGTGGTAATATTTGTTTTATGAATGATAATGTTACCGTGTCTGAGGCGTGATAACGTCGGCAGTTGATGGTGGTTTCAAATTGGAAGTGGTGTTGGCGGTACATAAATAACTGTTTTTTGATTGAAAAAATTTATACTTTTAAGTAATTGTTATTATAATTATAATTTATAAAAAATAATAACTAATAAATAATTGAATTTTAATTAAAATTTGATTGGGGTAATTTTGAAATGAAAAATTGTATTTTTGCAATTAGTTTCAATCTATTAGTATTTTTGAAAATATTATCACTAAAAGTGGTTTTTATGTAAAGATCCCAAAATAATTTGTGGATGTTGCATCTAACATAGAATCGTCTTGTCATCCTCGGAGCAAGGGCGGATCCAGCCCAGGATAGTACTGGGTTGGAACCCATTAGGCTTTAAAAAAAAAACTGAGGAATTTTGAGATATCTAATATTCTGGGATAACTTGAAAAATGGAAATGTTTTTTACACAGTTTTTAATGTTGCTTGATGAACTTTATTTAACGTTTAGGAATTCATTTTTTTTTATTTAAACCATAATTCTAAAAGCGTAATAAAGAAATAATTAATATTCCAACTTATTTTCTCAACTAAAAAATAATTAATAAAATACAACTTGGTTTGCGACACATTTAATTTATATGCTAACTTATTTTTTACATGCCGTTAAATGTTATTTTTAGAACTGATTAATTACAATTAAGTGAAATAGATATTAGTCAATAACTAATTAATAACGTGTATGTTTATTGAGTTTTCAAGAAAAATTTAACTATCTTTTCATTAGTTTCTAATAAAAAAATTGTAAAAACAAAAAAGAATAAACAGAAATTTTTCTAAAGCATAAATAATGCACCCTCTATCCCGTTAAAAAATAGTCCCATATTATTTTACACATAATTTTAAAATTTTCAATTAATATTCTTAGAAAAGTAGAATTTATGAACATTTTCCAATAATATACACTTTAGTTAATTGTTATTCAACTTTATTAGTTCTTATTTATTAAAATTAATGCATATCAAATAGAAGCACATAAGAAAATTAAAAAAACTAACTAACTAAAGTGGACAATAACTTGGGACAAAAAAATGAAACTTGGACCCTTTTTATGGGACGGGGAGTAATAATTCATTGAAAAAAATGACACGTTATAGAAAAATAGATCGGAAGAGCAGTATTAACGCAAAAAAATAATAATGATCAAATGCAACTTAGTTTATGACATATTATATTGTGAACGACGCTCTTCCGATCTATATAATTATGATATACATAATATGCTAATATATTTAAAATATGAATCATCCAACGCTATTTTTAAAACAAATTGACTATATGTTAAATACAAATTACGTCAAACAGTAATTAATAAAGGGTATTTTCCTTAGTTTTCAAAGCATGAAATACAAAGATAGAAAACATTATTTAAAAAAAAAATAATTCTAAATTCAAAAAAGAAATTAACCATAAGTTTTGGTAGAACATAGTAATAATAAATTAAAAAAACTTTCTTTCAAAAAAATAAAAAAAAAACTAAAAGAAATGAATAAAAAACTTAAAAAAAAGAGGTTACAAAACATCTGTGAATACTCATTAGTTGAATTTCAAGGCATGTGTGAAGGTGTGCCTTGGAAACGAAAAACGACCAATTATAGTTTTTTTTCTAAAGATAAATAATTATAATCTTAAAGAATGAGGGGAGGGGGGAAGAAAAACCTTATAACAAAGCACATAAGCAGTTAATCCTTTATATTATTTAGTGAAATTATTTAATGTTCATGAATTCATAAGTAACTTTTTTTTAACAACAAAAATTTGAAAATTGGTAAATAAAAATTAGTCAAATTTTTATTATTACACACACGTAAAAAATAAATAAAGCAATAAAGATAGATTTTTTTTGCCCAAAGGAAAAAAAATGCAATGTCATTAGTTTCTAATTAAAATAAAAATTTTTCTAAATTAGCAAAATAAAATTGTTATATTATTTCTTAAGCACAAATAATTATACTTTTTAAGAAAATAAAAAATACAGAGAGAAAAGTCTACAAAGTAGCCAATCACAATTCTAAAAGGGTAATAAAAAATAATTAATATACCAACTTATTTTCCCAACTAAAAAATAATAAATAAAATACAACTTGGTTTATGACACATTTAATTAAAATGCTAACTTATTTTTTACATGCATCGTTAAATGTTATTTTTAAAACCGATTAATTACAATTAAGTTAAATAGAAATTGGTCAGGAACTAATTAATATCGTGTACGTTCATTTAGTTTCCAAGAAATAAAATATAAAAACAAAAAACTTAGCTGTGTTTTCATTAGTTTTCAATAAAAATTTGTAAATACAAAAAAAAGGGAAAAATAACCATAATTTTTTTAAAGCATAAATAATGCTCCTTCCGTCCCGTAAAAAGGTGTCCGATATCATTTTTCACATAATTTTAAAAAGTCCAATTAATATTCTTACAAAAGTAGAATTTATAAACATTTTTCATAATATACCCTTCATTTAATTGTTATTCAACTTTATAAGTTCTTATTTATTAATCTCAATGCATATTAAATAGGGGAATATAAGAAAAATAAAACACTAACTAACTAAAGTGGACAACAGTTTCAGACAAAAAAAATGAAATTGAGACCGTTTCTATAGGACGGCAAGTAATAATTCTTTGAAAAAAATGGCATATTATAGAAAAATCAATATATATAAGTATTAACGCAAAAAAAAATTAACAATTGCAACTTTATTTATGACACATTATATGGTGAAGATGTCATTATATAATTATGATATACATAGATATGATAATTTATTTAAAATGTGAATCATTTAATACTATTTTTAAAACGGATTGACTATACGTTAAATAAAAATTAGGTTAAGAAGTAATTAATAAGGGAGATTTTCCTTAGTTTTCAAAATATAGGATACAAAGATATAAAGTATTGTTTTAAAAAAATAATTCTAAATTCAAAAAGGAAATTAACCATATGACTTAGTAGAACATAAGCAATAATAAATTAAAAAAAACTAAAAGAAAATAATAAAAAAGGTCAAAAAAAAAAAAGAAATGAGGGTGCAAGGCAGTGACTGCTTTGCAGCCATTAATAATAGTTAATAGTTGAATTTCCAAGGCACGCATGAAGGCGTGCCTTGGAAAAGAAAAACGGTTTTAAAGTCTCAATTAATACTCGGTTGGTCCTAATGTCTTGCATACAATTTTTCGTTGCTCAAGATATACAAATTAAAAAAAAAAAGAAATTCCAAATTTGTCAAGTGAAATTTTCACGCTCAAATCAAAAAATAGACTATCACTTTAAGATATATATAGATATAGATGATGTTAGATCAAGACCGTCATTGCCTTAATTTTTTTCACCTACCCCTATAGGGGTAAATTAAAGTCTACCCCCTACTACATGACATGCCACGTGACATATCATGTAAGAGGAGTAGACTTTAATCTACCCCCATGGGGCAGGTGAAAATAACTAGTCATTACCCCCCACCCCCTAAAACAAGTACAATTATTGCTTTTCAAAGCTTGTTTGATTCTCATTATTTACTAAAATTATAATTTTACATATTTTTAATTTGATATTTAATTTGACAACTATTTAATTACAATAATATATTTAATATATTTTTATATTTTTAATACACATTCTATTACTCTTCTCAATATTATAATTTCTCCACATTTGAAACAAATAATGAGAAACAGACAAGCTCTAATTTGTTAAACGCACGCACACGCGGAAGCCCACTGGATTTCTTACGCCTTATTTGTAGAAAGTCAACGGTATGACCGTAGTCATAAAATCAGTCCCTTCCCCAGTCTGTTGCGCCTAATTCGCACCCGCTTGTCAAATTCAGACTCTGAGAGAGAGAGAGAGAGAGAGAGAGAGAGAGAATGGAGAGATTTGCAGAGCTCAAAGAGGCGGTGGAGACGGTGGAGCTAGTGGACGCCCATGCTCACAACATTGTGGCGTTAGATTCCTCATTTCCGCTTCTCAACTGCTTCTCTGAGGCCACCGGCGATGCCTTGTCCTACGCACCTCACACTATCAACTTCAAGGTAAATCACTTCCAAGATAAATTCAGTGCAAATCACATGGGCGCTCTGCGCTGATTTTAACAAGAATTGTACCTCCCAAACCCGGACTCGCAGACTGGGCCGGACCGCACCGGACCGGACCGGACAAAAGGGTCCGGACCGTCCGGTGAATGGCGCACTTCT
This sequence comes from Nyctanthes arbor-tristis, assembly GCA_963692815.1. Classification (NCBI taxonomy): domain Eukaryota; kingdom Viridiplantae; phylum Streptophyta; class Magnoliopsida; order Lamiales; family Oleaceae; genus Nyctanthes; species Nyctanthes arbor-tristis. Next base: position 55,455 of record CAVNYN010203368.1, on the reverse strand, counting down.
TTAACAATTGAACTTAAAATGATGATTATAATTTAGAATTGATGGTTAGAATGTATGGGGAGTGGAATTTACCTTATATTGTAGAATCCGGTTGCTCGGAACGGAGAATTTTTGGTTCATCTCGGGATCCCTAGCAAATTTTGCAATTAAAGGCATATACACAACATTATGATGTCTAGTATATGGTAACGGTCATGTTGAAATAATCTGTTTTTGGGATGAGAGTCTCATCTATATTGACTTTAGTCACACTTGCGTACTTGTGATGAGTAAATGTACTTCTGATGACGGAACATGGTTTGAGTGGTGGCAGGGCCAAGGGTCTACAAGCGTCATTAATGTTTAATTCTGTTTAGAGAAAGCGAGATCAACTCAATTTTTAGCCACTGTCTGGCAATCAGTAAGGTGGGCCGTAATATTCTGACAGTGTGTAGCCATTCCGATCTCTAATTTGGTTTTATCAAAGGATTTTGGAGAAGATCATCCATGTGAAGTAGGATGAATTGAAAGTCAGACTAATGTCAGGTTCTTGCCAAGAAATTCCATCGGACATATATATATTAGTGCTATAGAAGTTCTCGAACTTGGTTGATGTTTGTTAAGTGATAAATCCGACATCAACTAAATATAAAAATATAAACCAACATATAAGCGCTTCGGATAGTCATTTTAATAGATTGACCGAACCCCAAGTCTTAATGTGGTATCAAAGCCCGTCAAGTTCAAACGAGCAATTCGATCTGGTTAAGAATCAAATGAGCACATGGATTTCAAGATTGGTCTGCTCCAACGAGTTACCATCTTGCGTGGGCATGTTAAGGGATTAATCCCACATTGACTAAATATAAAAATATAAAACAAGGTTAAGACTCAAATGAGCACATGGATTTCAAGATTGGTCTGATCCAACGAGCCACCATCTTGCAGGGGCATGTTAAGGGATAAATCCGACATCGGCTAAATATAAAAATATAAACCAACATATAAGCGCTTAGGCTACTCCTCTTAACAGGTTGACCTCTTAAGATGGAATCTCAAGCCTTAATGCCTTTTTAACTATCTTACCACTTTCATCAGCAATCAGGAAGTGCAGAATGACATATGAGCCATTACCTTAGTTTTAAGGACCTGCAATTCATGAATACATGTTGACTTGTGAACCAGATCCTAGGGACACCAAGACAATCTTGAGACATATCTGCCAATGGTAGCAAGAGTAACACCAATGACATCTCTTCCAGTTTCCAAAGCTCGAGAAGAATGTGTACACCAAGGCAATCTTGAGGCACATCTTACTTGAGAAATGACTTTGGAATAGAGGGCTTTAAAGAAGTTCCTTAAAAAGTTTCCATGCATAGAAGAGGTTAATCTAGTCTTTCAGTGGATCCTTCTTATCTCTAAGGATTCAGTGAACCAACCGAGTAGGCATGTCAACGAAGAAAACGCTAATCAGTTCCATACCCATCATCTGCCTGCCTTCTTTTTTTAAGTTATAGAAGTGTATGGAACTGATTGTCCGATTCTTAACTTCGTTACTTAATGGTCTGTAGCAACATCTCTTTATTCTGGTTCATCTAATATAAAGGAACTCATGAATAACAAATTAAAGTTTATGTTGTAATAATGCATATAAAATATGATAGGTGATTTTGCTGCAAGTTTTGTTTTGATTTTAACAGAAGAGTACGTGAAGACAACACGTCTTATTTGCATATCGTGAAATGATAAGGTCTTTATATCTGGTCAGAGGAAGATTACATTCTCGATCCTATGCATTTGTCAACAGTCATCATCAAGATCTAAAAGTTACATTAAAATTTCATTTCCCTAGCAGTACTTTTTTATGGCTTTATCTAGAAAATTTGTTGAAGTTACTTCTTACCAAACTGTTTGATCTTGTATCTCAGAGAAGCTTGAAGGAAATTGCTGAGCTATATGGTTCTGAAGTATCCTTGCCTGCTGTTCAAGAATACCGCACCAGCTGTGGAGTGGAATCAATGACTGCAAAGTGCTTCAAAGCTGCTAAGATCTCTACCATACTTATCGATGATGGGCTTGAATTAGACAAGAAGCATGATATCGAGTGGCACAAGAATTTTGTCCCTGTTGTTGGTCGAATATTAAGAATTGAGCGTCTAGCCGAGAAAATTCTTGATGAGGTGAGATAGAGTCATCTGGTATGGCTTTATCTTCATTTTCAAACTTCACAGATACTTGTATCCATAAAGGCTATATTAGATCCCATTGAAACAGTAGAAGATCAGCAAGTGCAGAACTAGATTACGTACTGGACTAGGTGGAATCCGTCATTATCTTAGATTCGTAATATAGATATTGTAAATTTTAAAAGAATTAATGTAATATTGCTAGCTTGTGTACACCTGCTGCTTAGTTTATGTGTTTCAGTAAGCTTTTTCCTCTGCCTCTTTTTTTCCCCCCTTGAGAGTTCCATTGTTTGATTAATGGAGAGATGCCGACTGGTATTATCAAGTAAATGATATATATAAATTTATGGCGTCACACATACACAGAAAACTGTTTTTACATGGTGTTATTTATTACTTAGATTATTTTTCCTCAGATTCCTTTATTATTTAGATGGATCATAGTTACCTCTTTTCTAGCTCTTTCTTTTAATTTCCAAAGTCCTGTTTTAGGGGAGTCCCGGTGGTACAACATGGACATTGGACTCATTCACAGAAGTATTTTTAGGAAAGTTGAAGTCATATCCTTTCAAATTTCCTTATTTATATTCGCTCATGTCCACATTATTGGCCGAATTCTCAAATGATGCATGAACAGCTTCCAAGTTCTTGTTGGTTTCCTTAAAAAGAGTTACTCATGCTAATGAAGTTTTTGGCTTTAAAAGTATAGCTGCATACCGCAGTGGACTTGAAATTAATACAAACGTCTCAAGGATGGAGGCTGAGAGGGGCCTTAACGATGTTCTACGTGGTATGTTTGGCATAAATGTATATGTTATGTCTTATGAGTTGCAAATATTGTTCTGATTGTTATGTATTTCCAGCTGGATACCCTGTTCGTATCACAAATAAAAGATTGATTGATCACATTTTCATGCTTGCATTGGAGGTTGCTCTATGCTTTGAATTACCTATGCAGATACACACGGGGTAATTGGATTTTGAATTTTGATCTGTTTCAGCTTATATTCCATGTGATTGTTTGGTGTCAGTATGAGGAAATCAACTTGGAATTTGTTTTATATAGATAGGTATCTGCTGGCTAATCACGTTAAGACTTTTCTTTTTTTATCTTTGAATTGTAGTGATCTCTTGATCCTATTATAACGTGGAGCCACCATTAGTTACAATTAATATTTATTTGCATGTAATAGAAGAGAACTGATTCTTTAATTGCTCTTGTTAGTTTTGGGGACAAAGATCTGGATTTAAGGCTGTCAAATCCCCTTCACCTCCGCAGTCTACTTGAGGACAGCAGATTTAGTAAATGCAGAATTGTGCTTTTGCACGCATCGTACCCTTTTTCTAGGGAAGCATCATATTTGGCCTCTGTGTACCCTCAGGTAAGGGTCGGAAGCTTCCATTTTTAGCTGTTTGACAATCCATTTGTTTTTCTTTTGTGTAAGGCAAAATACTTGCCTTTTTACTCGCATAATAGGAGCAACACCTGTAAACTGTAGGTCTACCTGGACTTTGGGTTGGCAGTTCCGAAACTTAGCTTCCATGGGATGCTATCTTCAGTGAAAGAGCTTTTGGAGCTGGCACCACTGAAAAAGGTGACATTCATTTATTTTCAGATGCAGCTGAATATTTGACCGTGCAGTTATAAAATGCGGCCTTTACAAAGAAATAACACATGGATGTTCCTATAGTGCAGGGACCTGAATCATGTATCTAATGCTGACATTCTCTTCTGTACCCAGACTAACTTCAATTTTGTTAGGTCTAGTCTTTTCTAACAAGAGATCTTCTACAATTTACAATTGGCAGGTGATGTTCAGTAGTGATGGATGTGCATTTCCTGAGAGCTTCTATCTAGGTTGGTTTTGCCTATTTGTATGTTTGTACTTCTATTTACTCAATTCTTAGCTGTCTGTCCAACTATATTCCATGTCTGAATTTCTCAAAAACCTGAAAACCGTGCAGTTTGGCTTTGTGAATAAGTCGTTATAGTTCAGTTGGTAAGTTAAGTGCTTTCTGAAGAATTCCGAACTGCGATGGTTGCCTGTATTTTCATCTTCATTTTTCTAAATATGTGGTATAAATTTTATGCTCTATCAGTTCAGAAGGTGTCGTATAGCTAAAAGAAAATGGGGAAAAATGGTACCGCGACATCTCTCTGTTTTTCCTTGGTAGATTTAAAAAAAAAAAAAAAAAAAAAGTGGAAGAGAAGAAGTCATACGAATGCAATTGGTCCTGTTCGTGCGTCCCGTATATGATATTATGAGTTCCTTTCAAATATTTGGTTATAAGAGCCAATCAACGGCTACTGAAACACCAAAAACAATGGGTTCTCGACCTGGTGCTAGAGGCAAGAACCAATGTGTTGAAAACCAAACTGGGCTAGCAAGGACCTGCCAATTACCAAAGTGAACTGATCCAACAGGTTTGCCAGCAAGTTCAGAAAGAGTGGTATCATGATGATGCTAGAATGCATTTTGCTTTAGTCATTCAACATGGTCAGCTTAGATCAGCCATTAACCATTTATGGAAATTCTACATGTCAAGCATTTGAAGAATGAATCAATGGACTTGAGGGCATCTGAAGGCTTTAAATGCATAAATTTCTCCCTTATGGTAGTGTTTACTTCAGGTCTGAACCATGCATTTAAAAAATTGCACATCTCTAAGGCTTTGAAGAAAATATCTATTCTGCCTCGTATATTGGGGTAAGGAAATTGATTTCACCATCTCACATGTCAGATTAAGTAGATTTGCAACATTCTCTTTGTGAATTATGCATAATGTCTATCACTTTCCCAACATCAATGAGAAGACCGGTAATTTCGCAGATAAGAATTGTTCACCTATTTGTGCACATATGTTGCCATCAGATACTGAATGACATGTGATAAATTAATATATTACCAAGATCCTGTGATCACTAGCAACTTTAGTCAAAAGTTTTCCATATCTGGTCACTTTATCCAGGACAAGTCTATCAAAGTTTTCTTTGGAATGTTTAAGCATTAAAAAGAAGATAATTTGCATTTGATAAAAGAAAATCATGGCTCCGTTTCTCGAGCATGTCTAATCTGATTAAATAAATTAGCTAAAATGGTGCCAAAAAAGTGGAGATGAACCGTTTGCAAACTCATGTTAATGAGTTTTAACGAGAAATAAGAGAGAGAATGAGTGGGATTGAATGGTGGAGATTTGTGTAGTACATGCGGGTCCCATAAAATATGTGGATGTGATTGGTTTGACTAATTTTTATTTATAAATAAAATGGGTTTGCAAACAAGGCCGAAAAAATAATTACGGTTGATATACATAGTAGTTAAAGAATCGCATCACTGCTGACTGAAGTGTCTTGCCATCATGAAGTTGTAGTCTGGATGTTATTTCTTTCACAGGTGCAAAGAAAGCACGAGAAATTGTATTTGCTGTTCTACGTGATGCGTGCACAGATGGAGATCTTTCGGTTTCAGAAGCTGTTGAAGCAGTTAAAGACATATTTGCTGAAAATTCAACTCAATTGTACAAGATTAAATCTGCTGCCAAGTCTTTTGAGAAATATGTTGCATCTCCCTCCCTGAAATTGGAGTCTGTGAACCGTATCCAAGATGTTCCATTAGTTCGCATTATTTGGGTAGATGCTTCTGGACAGACCAGATGTCGTGTAAGGCTTTTATCTATTCATCTTTTGAACTTATATTGGATGCTTTATTTGCTGTCATGAAGTTATTTTCTCATCTTATGATGATACCCCAAATTTGACACTCCATTTGTTGAATGGAATTTATTTAATTAAGGCATTTGTCCTAGGAAATCAATCTACATATCTGATAACCTTGGTAAGACCTTGATAATTTACTTCCACTTGTACCTTCAAGGTAAATTCATTGGCTGGGAGTAGTAAAGGCAATTTTAACACAAAAGCTCATCTTATCTATTGAGTTGAGTAATATTTACCTCTCAATATGAGTCAGAAATGGAAGTATGCATTATTAATAGATTAACAAAGTACCAAAGCAAGATCATGTAACAAAGTACCAAAGCAAGATCATGTAAGCTGTCGATCGTCAACTACGTAAAGAAAACTTACTCCTTGGATTGGACGGGTGTCTGAATGGATTACTAGGTCAATAATGCAACTACTTTCATTATTAAAGTTTAATGAGATTTTTTTGTTCTGTTTGGGATTTTAACATTCAGGAAACAGTTAGTAGACAAACAATGTCTTGATCAAAACATAATCATAGTGCATACTATTTATAATGGTAAATATCATAAATTGTTTGTGACCTGCCCCGCGTTTCCATTCTTCTATATTTGTTCTGTAATCAATGTTATAACCTGTTTAAGGATTGGAGGTGTAGAGATAAGATCGGAAGAGCACACGTACAGTTATGTGGGACTTGCATGTCGGATGGAGACGATAAAAAAAGTATCAAATAGCCGAAGTTCAAAATGTCGTTTATATGAGCATTCTCCTGGTACTGGATGAAACTTGAAAGCCTGAGTGGACAAGCTCCGGTGGCACTCATTAGTGCCGGGGGTGGTACATGTGCTGGTCCTCTTGCTGCCTAGAAGTCTCTTACTAGTTTCTACTAGTATTTGAGTGTTAAATTCAAATTTAATGTGTATTTAAAATCGAAATGATTGAAAATGTTCAAAAACTTACCGAAGGTTTTGTAACAAAACCTCCCACCCCATGTGGCCTGCATCAATGCACGTCACATGTATTTCAAATCCTCCAGGAGGTTTTGTAACAAAATTTCCACGAGGTTTTTTAACACTACTCTCGAAATAATACCGTTCAAGGGTTGCAACCCCTAGATGAAGAGTTACCTTCTATATAAGGAGGATTTATTTCTATCCCAAATGTCCAGAAGTTATTGAAGTAAGCAGCCTATGTTTGTTTTTTCCTTATTGTCTCCCATTTTGTGCATATTGACCCTGTACTTGGCATTTACTTTCTTCAAATACTCATTCATAATTTGTCATTCTGGACAGACAAAGTATAAACTCTAGTTAGACTTCAAATTCATTTGAGGGAGGCAAATATGCATTCACAGGTGCATCGGGGAATTGGAGCTAAATATGGTCTTAAAGAAAGCCCCTTTTTTTAACCTCCCCTGAAACATATTTTTGTTGTACTCAATTTACCACTACACATATGATCCCATCTTTTGTCATTCTTTTCTTTCATCATTCAGATGCTTCAGTGATCCTGATACCAAAAATTAACAGCCTAATAGAATACGACACCAAGGTGCTATGCATCAGCCACCACATACCAGCAAGGAGGATTGAACTACTGCGAGAGACCTCCTGGCTCAAATCAGCTACGTCCTACAAATGTTTGGATGAGTTAGTTCTGCTTGTTGTTCTATTGACGCAGAGAGGAGAAGATGGAAAAGCAAGAAAACATAATGCTTTATTTACCCTTATAGACTACATTGTTAAGATCTATAAAATCTGTCTCCAGTTTTCAAATTTCACATAAGAAGACATCATCTCAGAAGAAATGGGGAGAGTTGGAATGACCAGTACATGTGTTGAAAATTGAACTTCCCATTTAGCTTAAGCCTTTAAGGCTCGGTAAAATACTTGTACTCTTGTACACTTCATTTATAATTCTCAATCATTCAGACTTCAGAGCGGTCACAACAAATCCCACAAGGAAACATCAGAAAAAATATTTCAGGAGTAATGTCATGGTGTACTTGCTGTTGTTGGTTTATAAAATTTAACTTGTAGTGAGTATTTGGTTCCCATTATAATTTGTGGAAATTATAATGTGGGGAAATGACTGGCGGAGTTTTAATGAAAATTTGAAATGTGTAGATTGTAATTGAGTAGTCGTCAATTGGTGGTCGGTGAAATTATAACATGGAGATTATTATAAGAATCAAGTATCCCTGTAATCTTTATCCTGCCGAGATCTTTTCTCAATTTTTCAGTATGGTAGTTGGCATTTTACTCAGGAAGTGGCATAGCTTGCTGCTTGCCGCTTGCCGAGAAAGTATGACAGCAGGAACGTCTTTACATTTTGTTAGGTTCTGGGAAGCTCCCCAGAAATCCAGTCAGAGATGTTCCTTTCCTAATATATGCTATGAAGAAAAGACGGTTCAATATTTACCTGAATATTTTCAGAGGTTTATCTTCTGTAGCCCCAACTACCAATTCCATGTTTTTATGCATGGTTCTGTTTCTACAGGCTTAAAAAATTGTGTAAAAAAAAAAAAAGCTTGTGTCAAGTTTGTATTTCTGTGTCACACAATTACTTTGATCTGTATTTTATAAAGTCAATCAAATTATTTGCTTCGACCTGGTACCATGTATTATTCTTTTTATGTGCAAATTATATTGCTAAAAAATGTCATATTATTCTTGCTAAAAAATGTCATATTATTCTTTGGCACCTTATGTATCAGGTCGTTCCTGAAAAACGCTTCCACAATCTTGTCGTGGAGAATGGTGTTGGTCTAACTTGTGCTTCAATGGGAATGCCTTCAGCATTTGATGGTCCTGCTGATGGAACTAATCTGAGTGGAGTGGGTGAGATCAGACTCATTCCTGATATGACGATCAGATGCATAGTTCCATGGTAGGAAATCAACAGCCACTGTAATGTGACATCTTACTGTTAATTTCTTGTGAAATCTTACCCTTAGCCAGTTGCTGTTTCACCGTGTTGATTGATTGTGAACACAGATGAAGTAAACTGAAAGACATACTTGCCACCCTTCGATGAGTAAATCCAAATATTTCTCTCAGATTTGGTTCTTTTATTATTATCTTGCACATTTTGTGTCTAGCAGGAAGGGGCATGTTGCATGCATTATCATATTTGTTAAACATCCTTTCCTGGATATTCATAAACATGGACACACCTCCTCTTTCGGTTACAACATAGGACATACTAGTAATGCGTCATTTGGAAAACTTCAGAACTCTGTTGGCTTATAAACCTTCACGAGACCTTCCCTTTGTATTTGCTTGTAATTGTTTTAAGCATGGCTGTTGCCATGCTTGGTTTTTTTGCCGTATCTTCAGAATATTGTAATCATGTTTCTGGCATTGATATCTACATTTTCGACGGACTTTATTTATATTTGCCTGTTAGAGATTAAATTTCCTGTTCGATTTTTTTGTCAAAATGACACAGGGCAAAACAACAGGAAATGGTTCTGGCTGATATGCACTGTAAACCTGGGGAACCATGGGAATATTGTCCAAGAGAGGCACTGCGAAGAGTCTCAAAAGTTTTGAAAGATGAATTCAACTTGGTATTATCTTTTTTTTGGTTTATTTATTTATTATTCTGTATTATCTTAGTAAAATCTACTTCCTATGCAGGAAATGAATGCAGGCTTTGAGAATGAGTTTATTCTCTTAAAGAGTATCCTAGTGTATGAATATGATAGTAAATCATTTCACCTTTTTATTCTTCTGAATTCCTCTCTTGCATTGTGTCTCAATTGCTACTCATGAATGACTCTGCAGTGAGGGGAAAGAACAATGGATACCGTTTGACTCAGCACCTTACTGCTCCACGTCAGCATTTGATGCTGCTTATCCCATACTTCATGAAGTTATAGCTTCCCTTCAATGCTTGAATATTATAGTGGAACAGGTAGGAAGAAATCTTGCTATTCTCTTTGCAACTATCAGTAGTTGGATGCATTCCTGGTCCTCAATACTAAACAAGACTTTTAAAGGAACATAAACTTAGGAGACAGTTGCTTATCAAAAGTTGGCCTAATGCTTTTTTACTTAAGTTTGCTGTTGATCACTTTATAAGATATGATATGAAGACTTGCCGAGTTTAATCACTTATGTCTATTTCTGGCTCAACTTTGGGTAATATATCAATATTTAAAATTTTCATCACTCTTTATTCCTCACAAGTTTGGTCGTTCTGTATAACAATTTCATTTGATTGGTCTTACTTTTAAGTTTATTGGACTTAGAGCTTGTTTGATGCTCTTTATTTGTCAAAATATGGAGAATTTATAATGAGGAGAGAGGTAGAATGTGTATTGGGAATGTAAAAAGGTTTAAAATATGTGGTTGTAATTAAATAGTTATCAAATCAAATGTCAAATCAGTGGTAGGTAAATTTATAGGTTGGTAAAATAAAGAGCATCAAACAAGCTCTTAGGTTCTTTTGAAGATAGCCTGATCCTGTGAAATGGAAGAACGTCTACCGAGGGAAGCATGCCCTTTTTCTTTTTCCTTCTAATATTGTAATGACTTCAGTGTCATCTCATTTTTGTACTATTAAACATCTGTATAATTTGGACATTGTACAATTAAGTGGAATCATATTTGCCTTAGTTATGATCCTTGATTATAGTAGCATACTTATAGGAAGAGATAGCGGATCCAGTTACCTCTTGATTGGAGCATTAGATGTGGAGTAGCAGGAGTAGGTCGCCATTTTTATTTAAATAACCTGTAATATCTTGGTAATATAACCAATAATAAAATTTCCTCTTCTATGAATCTTGTTCGTGGTACGAGAGCTAGTTATCCACTGGACCTAAGCTTTTGGTTTCCTAGTAGTTTATGAGCTAGCTTTAAAACTTGCTCAAGGTGAAAATCGACACATGCACTTCCAAGCGCTAACACCTTGGAAGTGCACGACCAGCAAAAAATTTCAGAATTGGCTCCTCAAGTTAGCTAGGAACAAATAGTCACCTCGGTGGACTCTTCCTCCTCTAATTCTAATCTAGATACCCTTGTCTGTTGCTCACCAAGGTAATATTTGACTGCTTTTAGTCTTCAGCCGGAAAAGAACATTCCCATGGATCATTGATTCAGGTTCCTCTGACCAATGAGTAGCTTGTAATCTCATCTACAACCTAGACCATTTCCAGATAACTGAAATGTTAAATTGTTGACAGAACTCTTTTTGCCATTTCAGGGAAGGGACCACTTCCTCTGTCTGAATATATATTTCTATCATCCTTCATTTCCTAACGTGTACTGCAACTTGATATCCGTTAATAAACCTTAAAAAGGTTTTGACTAGTCTTGTCCTCCTTTGTTTGTCTACTTCATTGGATTTAGATGGTATCCTGTGTAATTTCTAGCAGCTATCCATAGTATGGTTTGTTACAGTGTGAACAGCAGAGATCATCTTGGTTGGCCTCTTTGATAATTATGCCTTTCCCTGTTCAACATTCTTTGTCTCTGGCTGTTCTAGAGGGAGACCTTGCTGCTTGTTACCAGAGGTGAAAAGTGCAACTGTTGACGTTCAAGCAAGAATCCTGTCCAACTCTCTTCAGCCCAAATGAGCAAGATCACCATGTTATGAGATGGTATCTCCTCCTCGCAGAGAATTGGAGTCCTCACTTGATTAAATTTTCACTTTGGACTAGCGAGAATCTAAAACCTCATCTTTTTAAATGAAAATTTGCTGCATTTCAAATCGGTAACCCAGTTCCAGTTCTGGCGAATGGTTTTGCAGAAAATTAGCATACTCAATCGCTAATCTGTCCCCTGTTTTGAAGCTGATGTCATGATCCTGATTTCATACACTTGCATCGCATCATAGACATTGGAATAGGTCTAGTTGGCAGCACCCAAGATGGCTTTTGCATTTTGCAACATGTGTTAGTGATTTCAGGTGTCATGGGATTCTGCAACCAGGAATTGAGTCAGAGGACCATCGAGCGCTGCTCCAGATCGTGCATCACCTTTCTCCCATCCTGTCCCCAGCAAAAATCTCAATATACCTTTTTTCCTTTCAGTAAAGTTCAAACTAATTGAGCCAATTTCAAGTAATTTCTCCTGTTAAGTTGATATGCGGGTTGAATATTCTGTAATTCACCTGTGAAGTGTTGAATCTGCTCTTCCTCAAATGGTTGTGGTGATTGAACAATAGGATTTAGTGAAGTCATTTTGACATTCTTCAACAGTTGCCTATGGAAGTCTGAATCCATTGAATTTTTCCAGAATATTTAAGCCTTGAGGTTCTAATACCTTAAGGAAAAAGAAGAAATTGCATCGAATCTCTATACGGTTTACAGAGCCTCCACTGATGTACAAGAGGGGAAAATGAACAACTAGCTAAATTTGGAAATTCTATAATCATGATCTATGTTTCTCTATCAATAGGATATGTGAACTCAAGGAAACATATACTAGCATGATTTCTGATGCTAACCAACCAAAAATCAAGGAGAACATCTTGCATTTTCAGTGGGGAAACTCGTGTATGTCCTCACAGTTAGGCTAATCGATCAATTTATGCACTCTCAACATGAGATGCATTTTGAAGTTATTTACTGAGTTTTAAAATACCAAATGAGATTTGTTTACTTGTAATACTTTGATCGAAGTAACCCTATTCTCAGTTTATTTCACTTTAAGATATACTGCTTGTATTAAGGTTCTGTCTTTTGGATTCTTGTAGGTACATGCAGAAGCGGGGAATGGTCAATTTGAGATCGCATTAGGATACAGGACTTGTGGCATTGCAGCTGACAACTTGGTTTACACACGTGAAACTATTAAAGCTGTAGCCAGAAAGCATGGATTGCTAGCAACTTTTGTGCCAAAGTAGGTAACCCTGAATCCAGATGCTAACCAATAGTACTATACCGAGCAACTGCTCTCTGTTCACTGTAGGAATCTGGGACTAGTAAATTTTATGCTTTTTTTATTTTTTTTAATAGGCTTTTGATAATTTATAAATATGAAAACTGATTCTGGGCTTGTAAATATTTTGCTGCGCATGGCTTTTGTATTAGCCTGTTTCATCATCTAAAGATTATACTTTTGACAGAAGAAAATGAATGTGCCTTTTCTGTAACATGTTCTATAGTTGTCTATGGAAAATTTTATTTTCGGATTTGATGCTGGGAAACAAGTAAATCTCCTAGAAGTCAGCATAAGTTTTTTTGATTTGAAAATTGCAAGTTTATTCTCATTTTGTTGCTACCAATTATTTTTCCTGTACATAGTTCTAGGAGATTTATATGGCTTCTTCAATCCTGGAGGTTTTTTCTTTCACAATCATTTGTTAAAGTTCAACTACTAGTCTCTTGTCCTAATGGTTCCCAACCATTACTGAACCTGGTTTGGCATAAATCGTCTCTTATTTTATTTCTTGTTCTTTCATATTTTCAACTTGGCAAGGCGTAGTATGCCTCTAATACTGATTTTGATGGTTGCTTCCCTTGGTAAAAAGCTTGTGAAAGTCAAATTATTGTGTTCAATTGTCAAATATACATTTTACCAATGTGTTTCTTTTTGGTAAATATAATAGATATATTTTGTCTACTGAATCAATAGAATGATGTGCATAATCAATGCTCTGTTTTGAGATAAATGCGTAAATTTATTTGAGGATTATGGTCATGAAATTCTACTTATGGAACAGAAATGATCTCTTTAAGGTACGTATCAGATATTGATTGATCTCAAAGCTTTTCCCCTCTGTCATCCATTCTCACCAGAAGCAACGTTCCATAATCACTAGCATATGCAAGATAACTATACAAGTCAAATTGAGCATAAAGTAAGGTAAAGAGGGAATTTTAAGTAGTAATATTCCTCATAGAATGTTTGCTTGACGTGTCATGATGTCAATTTTTTTTTATGATTATGTTAGTTTATCTGGATTAACCTTCTAGATGAGTTATGCATATTGTCCTTGAATGAGAAAGAAACTTGATTGCATTTAGCTGATTAATGTTATTGGAGATTCTTGATTTACTAGTTTTTCTATAGCACTTAACAAAAATGGAAACTGCATGTGGATTGTTTTCTTCATATGACACTCATATTTTCTATTCTTACTAGGTATGCGCTAGACGATATCGGTTCTGGATCACATGTGCACATCAGTTTGTCTAATAAGGGAGAAAATGTATTTATGGCACATGAAGAATCAACTCAACATGGAATGTCCCAGATTGGAGAGCACTTCATGGCTGGAGTGTTGAAGCATCTTCCTTCAATAATGGCATTTACAGCTCCTGTTCCAAATAGGTTTGAATTTTACGGTTTATATGTGATTGATGTTGCTTCCTTGTATTGATGCTCTATCTTACAGACTTATAATTGTACTCAATGATCATAACAAGTAGGTTGACCAGTTATGTGGAAACACCAACTCATCTTCAGTGACTGCTCTAATGCAAATAGTATCGAATTGATACACATTTTTGTTGACTCAACGATTTTAGGCACCCTTCATACAATGCATATGATAAAAATTCTATGAATAATCTGTCCCTGCGTGTTTCATGGATTACATTGCCTTATGATACTCTTTTTCTTGAACTAGCCATAAACATGTGCTAATTGCAAATGATTTAGAGCTTGTTCTTGGAAACTTTATGTGGATTTAGATTTTTGAATGTTGATTTTGGGAGAATTTGTGGTGGGAATGTAAAAAAAAGATTATTGGGCCAAGACCTTTGTAGTCTAGTGGCATCCGTATTGGTTGTTTACACCCTTAGTCAAGGGTTAGATTCCTCCTCTCCTACAATCCCCTTGTAATGTCAAAAGAAAAAAAAAGGGATTATTGGAAAGTGTAAAAATTTGTTTTTTATGGAGAATGTGTGGTTGGTACTACCTCTATCCCACGAAGATAGCTTGTATTCATTTTTTGTTCGTCACAAAATATAGGCCACTTTTGAAAATGTTGTTGGAAAATTACTTCTCTTATATGGCCCTTTTAATGTGTATTTTTATCAACAAAATAGAATTATTTAAAGTGGAATATTTAATAAATGCAAGGGTATATTAGGGAAATGCTTTCTAATTTTACCTTTCCAACACTATTTTTACACTTTTCTTAATCCTTGTGAAAATCGGAATGAGTCTATCTTTGTGGGACATAGGTAGTATTAAAGTTTGACTTTTGATTTCAGACAAAACTAAAGATAAAGCTTCCTAGAACAAGCTCTTAATTTCAATTAAGTATCAAGTAGTGTTGGTTTAGAATTATTAAATTAGTTATGTTGACTAAAATAAATGATAAATAAAAATGAAAATTATAGGTTTCATGGATAGAATTGATCGAAATTAAAATGTAAAAATAATATGGGCTTAATTGATTGTTTTAAAATTGGGTATACTAATTACTTAATTTTAATTTGAAAAGAAAAAGAAAATTGAATTAAAAAATATTGAGGGACTAAATTGCAGTAAATTAGAAGTTGTAAAATACAATGTGGACTCAATTAAATGAAGTATGAAAGATTGGGTTATTGGTGGAGAATGTAAAAAGTAAAAGTATACTTTTTAAATTTATAATGAACTATAATATATGTTCATAATAACTCTAGAATGTTCGCTCTTATTAAACTTCAAGTTGGGACCTTCATTTTGATATCTGTATTACATATTTTTAGATTTATTAACGATGATATAAAAGTTATTATTATTTTTTCCCCTCATAACACATATTAGTTGAAAAACTAAGGGTTTTCTTCTTTCCCGCAATTAATGGGTTAGGGCAAATAGTGAATTAGAGAAAATATGTAAGGGCACAATGAAAAGATAAAAAGATTCACCCTCATTCACACTTTTATATATTAGTGATGATAATTTCCTGTTAATGGACTGGTAGGTTCAAACTGTAGTTATTGTTGGTGATGCTCTGCTTACCCCTTTCTATATTTCCCTACTGTGATCCCCATCTAAGTTATAACAATATTAAGCAACTTCATATGATTTCATGAATATGTTGCTTGTTCTAGCATACCGTGATATTTTATTAAATATGGCAACCCCATCTACTTATGATCTAATTGTTTTTATTGAGTTATACAAGCACCTAGTTGATATACTGGGGAAAACGGCCCAAAAAAAAAAAAAATTGATATGCTGAGCATGAAAAAGATATTCGGGAAAACAAAGAATTGGACCCTTACCTCAGTGCTCGTTTTAATTTGCAGTAGAGGTCTATTTTAATGAGCACAGAGGTTTTGAAATTATATACTGTTATCCTTGGTTCCATATTGCATTGATCTTCGATTGTGCTCACGTTATATTATCTACCATGAGTGGTGCAAGTTATATATGTGACACTAGCAAATGTTTGTATGATTATTCACATTGCATTGGGGGACAAATAAAAGCTGATATTGGAGTTATCTACAAAACCAAAATGTTAAAATAAGGTATGCTTACTTGTTGAAAATATAAATCGAGACCTAACAGAAAAGAAAAAAGAAATTGAGGAAGAAAATAAACAAAATCTGGTTGCACTTAATTGAATTTGTGTGTTAATGTAATGAGGTGGAATTAGGTATTCTTTGCTCAAGTTACTTGTTAATATCATCTAGTTATGACCGCCTACAACCCAATACATGGAGTGGAGCATACCTGTGCTGGGGAAAGGACAATAGAGAGGCTCCTTTGAGAACTGCATGCCCTCCAGGGGCCCCAGATGGTGCTGTAAGCAACTTTGAGATCAAGACAGTGGATTGGTGCGCAAATCCTTATCTAGCCCTCGCCTCCATAGTTGCTGCAGGCATCGATGGACTTCGCAGACAATTGAGTCTGCCCGATCCCATTGGTAACATTAATGATGCTTTAATATTGTCATATGGAAGATGTCTATATGCATGGTTTTTTGCAGTCGTTTCTGATCACAAGATAGCTCCAAAGACGTGACTTGAATTGTATTGCCTACACGATGACACCGACAATCTCAGTGATCTCTTATTAGGAAATGCTAATAATGCTACCCTTTGATTTCTGGAACGTCCTCTAAGCCCATCTTGTGCAATATATGTCTTTTCTCCTGTGCAACGTGATGTTGGTATAGGGTGACCCAAATAACTCTGATATGCTTTGATGACACTGTATGCTGATATATTTTCGTATATAAATAGTTTTGAGACCTGCCTTCCAGAAAGAAAATTGTTTTTCTCTTGACTGATCTGCATGTCTCTGATCTTGAAGTTCATGAAGCAGTAACACCTGAATCTTTTCTGATCCAAGTTCGCTTTTATGCTTGAACCTATTTATAATCATTACTTGGTGTCAGTTTAACAAGTTGCTAACTTCTCTCTTTTGGACTGACGTTTAATACTGTCATCGAATATAGTTGAAGCTATAAGCCACATTAAGGCCACACAGCTAGAGATATCCCATGACTCAGCCAAAGTGACATTGCGTAAAACTGAATGCCCGTGATGTCAACAGGAATATTCAAATCTTCATAATCTGTTAGATATCTATGCCTCAGGATTTTTTATAGTGACCTGAACATGAATAGATCATTAGGTTTCTTGTTTACGGCGTATAGGTTTTTCCCTGGTTTCTTGAGTAAGATTTTTTCTTGTTTATACTCCCAGAGGACCGTGTATCAAGTATCAACATGAAAACCTGCATTTTTCCTTTTTTGTAATCAGTGCTAAATGAATTAATGAGGTTATCCTATATCACGGCGCTCGAGAGTTCTGTTATTAATGAACATACAAGCTTACATGAAAATCTAAAATTATGATTTCTGCGATTAATTTCCATGAGTGACACTCTCTCCTATTACTGATTCCTGAATACTTCAGAAGTAGCTATTTGTCTTGAAATTGGAACTTTGATTCATTTGTTTTCAGCTCATGACGAGTCACATGTTTTCTTGAAACAGATGACAATCCTGATAACATGAAAGATAAAGTGAAAAGGTTACCGAAGTCCCTATCTGAATCTGTAGAAGCTCTTGAAAAAGACATGGTAATGAGAGACTTCGATCTTGAAAAGCTTTTGACTGCCGTCAAAGGAGTCAGAAAGGTAGTTATTTAACTACCCTGATTTCAGTTTAAATTCTTCAACTGTATATCACCCATTTTTTTATTTGTATTTTTCCCCCTTTTTGTTTGGCATTGTATATATATTGTGCATGTCTTGCAGATCGCCCAAACCCAAAAAATTAAGAGTCTTAAAAGAAAATGGTCATATTCATCTATTATATAACTCATTCAGAATTCTATTCTCTGCTGCAATTATGGACTATTAACTTAGGATTCCGACTTTTGATGGCTGATAAGTTGTTTTGTAGTTGAATATAATTACATAAACAGAAAAACTGAGTGTATTTTCTCATTATGCAGGCTGACATCAAGTACTATTCAGAAAATAAGGATGCCTGGAGGAAGCTTATTCACAGATATTGAGGAAACAGGCTCTGCCCGCATTGAACTACCACTACGTTGCCTGTGTTAAGTGAACTATGATGAATGAATTCTTGAAAAATCAATCTTAATATTTCTTCGTTTCATACAACATATATACAGAATGATACACCCTGGCTACTTCTTCCTAAACTTCAGTTGGATATGCTGACATTTTTAAGCTTATTGCAGTTATTATCTGTTTGATTTATTTGATGGATCATCATATGTTTCCTTACCTTCTAACTAAGACAGTACCTGCCACTATATATTTGATGAAGATATGTGTTGCGAGTGACTGAGAATCAGCATACCGGCTTGACATCTGTAAAAGTTCAGTGGCAGGCTGACCACTTTCGGTCTAGCCCCACTATCATTGCGTGCTCAAGCTGATCATATTTACATTTTGACATTTATCATAAAATCAGCTGGAAAACAAAAATGGAAAGGCTAATTAATGTTATTTAACCCTAACTTTGAATGTGGTTATATTTTCCATCCCTAAATTTTCAAACTTGTTTTTCCTTCAACACTCACATTTCTGTGATAAAATGTCATGTTCGGAAGATTAACAATGGAAAAATCAGCAGCGTGTAAAAACATTACACGGATTCAATTTTTTTTCATCCATGTGTTAGCATGACGGTTAAATTGAGGTTACTTCTGGTAAAACAGGTGATTCCCAAACAGAATTCTAAAATTAGCAAGTAGAAAATATGCAAGAATGAACCAATTTTGGCTTAAATATTCTCCGAAAAACAAATAGTATCCAACAATTGTTTGTTCACTAATAATGGCCTTAAAACAAACACTGGTCGATCTTCTTCGACTATATATATATATATATATATATATATATCTAGGCTCGCCATAGAGAGACTCAAATAATAAACGAAGAGAGAGAAGAAAGAAAGAAATAGAAATTATGGCAGGTATTTTGCAAGCATTTATTTCATTTTCTTTGCTGATTCTTGTGCTTGCATTGCCTGTTGCAAATGCCAAACCAACCCTGGTGCGTCGGTGGAAGCGTGCTCATGCCAGCTACTACGGTGGATCCGATTCCTCTGGAACAGTGGGTATGTACAGTAAGGTCGTTGTATCATTCATATTACGCGATATCTGTGTCTGAGGCGTGACGAGAACTTTGTGCTCTTCTTTTTGCAGGTGGTTCATGTGGTTTTGAAGACCCCAGAAAAGAATACGGGTTGCATACGGCGGCACTCAACGCTGTATTGTACAAGAACGGATCGAATTGTGGAGCTTGCTATGAGATCAAATGTGATAGCAAATGCCAAGGGTGTAAACCAGGAACACCTTCCACAATCATTACCGCCACCAATTTTTGCCCTCCCGGTGGCTGGTGTAGCCCGCCCGCCCACCATTTCGACCTCTCCGAGCCTGCATTTGATCATATTGCCGAACACAGTGCAGGGGTGATTCCTGTTCTATTTCGCAGGTACCTTTTTTTTCATGCAAGTTGGCATCATAAAGAGTGTTGTCGAGAAAAAATAATGAGTGGTAGAGAAGTGTGTAGCACTGTGAATTTCCATAAAAATGATCTGACCAAATTTCTGTTTTGAATGTGTCTCAGGGTTCCATGCAAGAAACAAGGAGGAGTCAAATTTACCATAACGGGAAATCCTAATTTCAACTTGGTGTCAATATCGAACGTTGGAGGGGCCGGGAATGTGAAAAAAGTAGAGGTGAAAGGCAGTGAAAAGTTAAATTCTTGGAACGAATTGACTCGCAATTGGGGTACCAAATGGGAAAGCAATGCGGCACTCGTCGGCGAGTCGCTAACTTTTCGTATCACTACTGGAGATGGCAAAACCATCGTTTCACATAACATCGCCCCGAAAAGTTGGAAATTCGGAGAAACCTATGAAGGTGTAAATTTCCGTTCTTGATTGGAGCTTGCTTGTTTGATTCTCATTATCATTTCACATTATAATTTCACTTATTATCCCGATTTGACAGCTATTCAACTACTACTACTACATATTTCAAATTTCTGTATACAATATCCACATCTCATTTCAAATCATTATAACTTCACATTATAATTTGATTTTCATAATGAGATTCAAACAAACATGACACAAATTTCTTTCTTTTTTCTCGAAATATATTTTACAGTGTTAATTATTTTTAATTAGTGACGTGAGAAAAATATGTAGCAAGTTACTTTCTAACAAAATGACTTTGTAAATGAATACACAATAAATGAAAATCACTTCGTCTCTTGTTAACTTGTTTTGATTTCAACATGTGAAGTAAACAAGTCGTATATCTCAAACAAATGCAATCTAGTTCGTTCAAGCCATGGACCAACTTAGGAAGATTGCCATGTCATATCATGTCATGTACCAGGCATTTTTTCTTTTTCATCCCTAAAATGCTTTAGAAATGTAAAATATTCTCAAAACATTGGCCCAAGTTGGATTGGGTCTCTAAACTCTATAATCTATGTAACTTCTTTTTGTGCCCAATTCGGATATAGAGTCCAGAAGGGTCAAAGATCATAAGCTTGATTTCAGACTTCTCTGCATTATTATCAGGTCACAACATCAGTAAATATTTTTGTTTGACAAACAATAATTAATCATATTGTGTGTACGTGATGTTGACAAAATTGAGATAAAACATCCACGTATTCATGGATTAATTTAATATTGTACGCACTTAATTAAATAAATAATTAGTTAGTTAATCTAATGAACACGTTCAAAGAGACAACTATATTTGGCAAAGTTTATGCCTTTGACCTAATAATATTTAGTATCAAACATTACTCTTTCATATTGCCATTAGCATTTGGATTAACAATAAACAAGACGATTAGTAATTTAAATATTATGAAACTTTGGTTTATTTAATTAATTAACTTGCTCGATTAGATATTAAATTTTATGAAAGGAACCCACCATAAAGAAGCAGTATATATACATTAATTTTGATTATCTGTTAATTAAATATGTGTTGAACAAAACATTTTTTAACGTTTCTCTAACCACTTATGGTTCCACAAACAAATAAACATTTGTGGTAAAACTTCATTATCTGATAATGACATTGTCTTATAATAGTTTTTGTAATGGTAAAGATAATGATTGCTGACTTTGTTTCAAAGTTCTAACTTCCAAGTAAAATAATCAAGATATTTTGAATTAATTTGTGGGATTTATTTCTTAAAGAGTTGAGATGTATTCAATATCTTGTTGTTTCTTTGGTCGAAAAATTTTTCTTTTTCTTTTTCGTAGAAATTATTATGTCAAATTATGTAAAACTTAACCCACTTAGAATTTGAAGTGACATGTTAAATTTGATTGAAGGGGACAACTAATTATAAGCTAGGAAGATCATAACAACAACAACTTTAGCTCATTGAATAAAACTCATTAATATTTTGACGATGGGAATTATAAGCTTCAACTTTTCCATAATAACACTACTCTTTTTTTCTCACAAACATTTGGAATAAAACTTTTATATAAGAAAAAGATTACACGTTCTAAAATCGGAACCATGTAATTTTAAAAATCTAACCTGGTCGTGGACTATCCAAATGCAATTTGCATCAAATTTGATAAGGCCAAAAGGTAAAAAGACATCTACGCAAAAGAACAAATGGTACTTTCAAAATTAAATTGACACGAGATTTTTTTAAATATACGAGGATAAATGACATCTATGTAAGTTTTCTTTTACACGCGTGAATAAGGTTGCAATCATTACATAGGTAACATAGTCCCCATATACAGCACCTATCACTATCAGGGACATGGGGGATATCATTTTTCACAAGACTTTAAACCTTGGGAAATTGGGGATGTTTGGAAAAATGATAACAAAGGGAAGTTGAAGAAATTCTAGTCATTAAGGAATTTCTATTTTGGCTCTTAAAGTCAACTTGAACTCATCCCTAACATGATTTTGATCCCACTATTGACAATTCTTAGAATATTAAAGTTTTTGGTACACTGTTTTTTAGTGCCCATCAATCAAATTTGTGACAATAAAATTATATTGGAACATGATTCAAAACTTTAGTGCTTCATGACTGTAGAGATAGCATAATAACACATAAACATATATATCTTTTACCAGATTCTTCACTCGAGTTCAAGCCATGCTCTCTCCACTTCTCAACCCCATTTGTACGTAATAAAATTAAAAAAAAAAAAAAAATTCTTTGCACCCACTAGCACACATTTTTTTATGGTATGCCGTCTGCCTTAGATAACTAGTATTGTAATGTGTGGACTAAATAATCCAAAATTTTAACTAAGACTACAACAATGAAGATTGGTGTTTATGTTGTAAAGAAAACGGACAATTGGACATCTTAATGAGTTTTAATCTGAAGACACCGAGTGTCTCTATATGGAGATACACTCTGTGTATGTGGCACATTCCCCTCCACTATATTCATAGACGGTTTATGAAACTAGTAAAAAGGAATATTTCACATACACAAAGTATCTCCATTATAGAAACATCTAATGTTTACATATCAAAATTAGACGAATAGAGTGATAAAAACCATATATTTGTGAGAACTTGTGGGTCACTCCAATAGCAGCCGTAGTGATCGACTAATGCATGAAGAGAGGTCGAGAGGGTAGGGAGGACGGAACCTAAATGAGGAATAAAGGAATGTATAATGTTTAGAAGACCTTTGTACAAATAAGTAATTGTTGACATCAATTTAGGTGGTATATGTTCTTAATTGATTAATTACTTTAAAAACCAAGCTCAAGCTCACCCGTCATTTGTATAGGTCTTGTAGCATGCACGAGCTGGGTCGTAGGTGGAGATGCCGAGCTTTGCCTGGTCACACTCCATTTTCACAAAAAAAATATTTTTTGACTATATAAATAATTACAAAAAAAAAATAATTTACAAATTAGTATTAATCTATATTTTCGAGACACACGGTATCGACGGCTAGCTCTGCCCTTGACATGCACCAATATTATTACACAACATTATTTTCTATAAGCAGATACTTTTGTTTGGGAACATCTAATTATTTATCATTACCATATCTACGTTCTTTATATCAGATGCGACAGAGATGTTCTAAATGGCATATAATTGTTTTTTTTTTTTTTAATTGGAAGGAAGGCATATTATTGTGTTTTGAAAAGCTCAGTTATGCATTTCTTAAGTTTGAAGCTTTGTCTTGCCACTTATATATGTGTGCGTGGACATACACAAGGGGAGATAGGGAATGTACATTCTATGGTGTCCTTTGGAATAGGGAATGAGAGGGAAAATAGGGGAAGTGTATGCATGATTCAAACTCTGAATTTTTCACTTGAAATGTGAGCATCTGGCCACTGTAACTCTTATTCAAACCATGGTTTACACTTTTTTGACTTACTAAACCCACGTACACTCAAAAAAGCTTAAAATCTTGAACTTGATACTTCCACATGTATATTTTATGCTTTTCAAACACAAACCTTACACGAAAGATTGAAAGATAATAATACCATGATCTAAGATTTGTACATGTTTTGAAAACTAATTGAAAAGTACCAAAATTTGAGCAATTCTAAAGAGACATAAAGAAATGACATGCCCATGTGACACAAATTTATTAGATGATGATCACGTAGATAGTTTTTCATCATCCAACAAAATTATGATCTCTTCTAAAATGTTAGGTCCCTAGAATTTTTGCGAAGATTTTAACAGGACCACTCCTTTTATTTAATTTGTCCGACATGCAAATAGTATGAGCTAACACCAAAAAACATGCATATGTAGCATTCTTGTGACAAAGGTCGCACTTGTATAAATTAAACAGATCGTGATCAAACCGTTTGGTCTAATTAGGCGTCTCAAATTTCGGCAAAGGACAAAACATTTTCGTTAATCATAAAGACTTCGTTGACGCCCAACTAAGTACAGCCTTTCTTAACACAAAACCTAGTAGTTGAAGGACAGGAAAAACCCCTACGCAAGTCATTAATTAATCAATTAAATGTTCGACTGTTTCTAGTATTTTTGATAGCGATTTACGGGAAATTTACAGGGTTGTTCAAAAATTATGAACAAAATTTAAAATGTCTATTTTAAATATCGATATGTTAATTATATGAGTTACGCTACGTTCCCTTGTCAAATCACTTGCTCGATTACTTGTCATTAAATAACTATTTAATACATTGATAAAAACACCAACAATCCAACCAATGGGTTATGCTACATTCCCTTGTCGAATTACTTGCTCAATTACTTGTCATTAAATAATTATTTAATACATTGACAAAAACACTCTTATATTTAATTGAAATACATGGGCAAAAAGACACATACACCCTACTAAGTCACCAAACAAGTAACTCAATAAGGAAGAGTCGCATTATCCTAATTATATTGTTCCTTAATTTAGTCCAGATTACAACCATAACGTGATGGCCGTTGGTGGAGGCTACAACAAGAAGCACTATGAAATTGTAGTGCCACCATTGAAAGTGACACTATGAAATCACGACGTCAGTATCATGGTTGGAAAATTACTGAGACTTTTAATCTTCAACACAATCATTTTTTCTGCGTATTAAAAGTGAAAAAAGAGGAAGATATTTGATGCAATTTCTTTATTATGTCTTTATAGAAGTTGTGTATATGTGCTTCTCGTGATGGAAAAAGACAAGCACTACCAAATAAATTGGCACATAATGAACTGAAAATTTCAAATTAAAATAAGAATAAAATAAATTAGCTATAGCAAGGCTATTAATTTTATACAGAGAGAGATCAGAGGCTAAAAAAGAATAATGAAAATTGTAGCGGCGGTGGAGGGCGGTGGCAGCCGGACAAACGGAACGGGTGGTGGATGCTCTTTGAGAATGACAAATCGCCGGAACCCGGAATAGAAAGATGCTTTTTGTTGGATTTTTAGGTTTAACGAATATATGTATTATATATGATATTTAATACTTTACCGACCATTTTATTCATTATTATGGATCTTTCTTTAGCTTTAAATTGTAGATTTGATTTGTCATTCATTCTCTTTGATTAATCTTAGATTTAAAAAAGAAACTGAAATTAATAAAAAAAAAAGGAAGAAAAGTTCAATTCTTAAACTATTACTTGTTAGGACGGGTCGGTCTTTGGGGTTGTTTGAATCTCTTTACTTTTTCTCTTTATAAATTCACATATTATGATTTGGTTGTTGATTTGATAACTACTCAACAATCACCACACATTGTAAACTTCAATTAAATCTCAACAACTCATTTCTACTCATTATAAATTCCCTTTATAAATTTAAAAAATAAAGAGCTCTTTATTTATTTTATTTATTTTTTAAATACAAGGGGCACATAGGGTAGAGGAAGTTAGGGGGCATGTATACTTCAAACATGGGACCTCCTACTAGAAACGTGATAATTTAACTACTGCAACACTTATTCGAATTACGGGTTAATTTTTAGCTACATTCTACAGAAATTGTTATAAAGTTATTAAAATATCTCGCATGATCTTATTTCAAGTTATATTTCTACTCTATTAATTAGATTCAACAAATTTTGCTTTAAAAAAAAATAATAATAAGATTCAACAAATTTTAGTAAAGAATACAAAGGTACTATGACACTCGCTTGAAATATCAAATATGACTATTGGTGCTTTTTTTTTTTAATTTGAATTTACTAGGATTAAATATTTAATTTTTCTTGAACCATTGAATTGATTAATGTTTCTTTCGTTGAAAAATGTTCATTAGTCTAACGTCAAATTGTTCGGTCTTTTTAGTTGATTAGTAAAAACGATTAACTTTTTTAACTGAGCAATTATAGGAGACATGAAAATGGGACATTATTAGGTGACATTTTCATGTGACACACATTTACTAGGTGATGATTACATAGCTACTTTTTCATCATCTAATACAAGTGTACCACCTAAGAATGTCCCCTTTTATGTCCTCTTAGAATTTCTCCTTTTAACTTAGCGTGTTGAATAATTTATTACATTAGTTAAATTAATATGATATAATTATTATTTAATTCGATTAGATTATTATCCGATTAATATGATTAATAATAATATATATTCTGTGGTAGGTAAAATATACATGCAATCTATAGAAATCAACACATTATCATCAATAAAGTAATAAACTCTTTTAAATAATAATAATTTTGTCCCTCCTTGACTTCATTAGTTTACAGATTTAAAATAATATAAATAAATAAATTAGTTAAAATAAGATTTTTTTTACCGTACAATTACAAACTTTATTGTAACAATACAAGTGTATGTAGATGATACATGTCATATTGAAATACAAGAAAATTTTCAAAAACCTCCAAAAGATTTTGAGCTTGTTTGATGCTCTTTATTTTATTAATTTATAATTTTATCTACAACTGATTTGACATTTGATTTGATAACTATTCAATTACAACCACATATTTTCTACCTTTTTGCTTTTCAAAACACATTCTACCTTTCTCCTCATTATAAATTCTCCACATTTTGACAAATAAAAAACATCAAACAAGCTCTTTGTTACAAAACATCACACCATATGTAGTGTGTGTATATGCACACTACATAGAGTGAGATGTTTTGTAACAAAACTTTATAGAGGTTTTTAAAAAGGACTTTTGAAACACAAAGCAAATAAATTAACAATACAAACTCTAACAATACAAATCCCTATATATGGGACTACAAATTACACTAAATATAGAAAAACTCAACTTAAGGGGGAATTGAACTTAAAACCTCTAAATTCTAGAGTCTCACCGTAACTTACTAATCAAACAGGTTAAGACCTTATTGATAGTTAAAATTAGTGTTTTAAAAAGAATATAATGGGTAAAAACTATCGAGCTCCATCACATCTCAAACAACTTACGTTTAATCTCTAATGCTAAATGTCCTCCTTCAAGTTCCAAAAAACGAGAACACAAGCATAAAAATTGGTGGGGTCCTATTTGTTTCCTCCTCCCTTTTTTTTATATATATAAATTTCCATTTTCTTTTAATCTCTTTTATTTTATTTACACCACTTTTTCCTCACTTTTCCTTCCTCGTGTCACATGTAAGGTCTACAAATACACCTTCATCTCAACTTTCGGACTACTATTTTATTTTTATTTTTGAATTTCTATATATCTCTCTCACCTTTTTTATTTTTCCTCTCTTTTTTCTTACACCTTTTTTCACTAACTTTCAATTAAAATAATCATTTTCTCTCTATTTATCTCCTTTTCACCACACAATATCCAAGACTATGCATAAAAGATGCTCCTAGGCTCGTTTTGTAGGACAAATAAAAAAGGTGTCAGCTCAACTAATTAGATCCTAGACAAAAAAAGAATAAATGAATAAGGCAATTTTGATTCAGAGACTACGTGGTTATGCGTGCATGGTGCTATGTGAGGCAAAAGCAGCAGCCACGTTGGGTAACATGTTGAGACTATATATTGGTGTCATGTGTGTAATACTGGGCACTTGGGCGTCATGTGGATTGTGGATGCCATGAATACATGTGATCTCCATTACGAAAACAAAAAACTATCTATACATAATTTTTTACTTACATATGATCATGTGATGACTTTTGATTTGAATTTAATATGATGTATAAGAAAATGAGATCTTATCAAATGTCCTCTATGTAAAAAATTAAGTAAATTATTACCTACAAATAAATTTGTTATTATGAAAACTATGTAGTCTTTGTATCAAAATTAATGAACCTAGTACATTAGAAAATCCATAGAAAAAATTTAGGTACTCTAAGAATACCTTAGAGTACTCGAGGCCAGTGAGTAACCCACACGTGAAGAATTATTTGATAGTGGAACCAAATGGCCCATTAGTTCAAGCATTCCCACGCTGTGACACAGAATACCCGACGTAATTTTCGTTACACGTTTTTTCTTTTTATTTTTTAACCATATATGCGTTTTTTTCCCATGTAGGTGTAAAAAAGTAGTGGTTCGAATAATGTTGTGATGATTGAGATGCTCATGTTTCAGATAAGAGATTTCGAGTTCAAACTACACATATCCCTCCCCTCTCCTATCTCTCCCTTGTATAAAAAAAAATAATAAATAAATAAATGGTTGTTTGTTTGTGTATATTCAACAAAAGTTAACATGTTTTCTTCTAATCTAATCTTATTACCAGATTCTACCTCATAACGATATATTAATTAAAAATTGTAAACTGCAAATTAAACTGCAAATCTAACCTTTACAAACAATTCTGTTCATCCGTGTGTGTGTGTGTGTGTATATATATATATATATATATATATGGAGAGAGAGAGATCCAATCTTGTGGTGAAATTTCATCTTTTTAGTAATATACCACTTACAAATTGTTACTTATGATACCATATAAAGCAAGACAAATAATTATGATTTAGGTTTTAACAATAAATCCAAACCCGACTTTTACTTAGAATAACAACATTATTACTTATCAATGATGCCGATTATCACATGGGAATGTAATAGGATAGTGCCATTAAATGGTGAATCAATAGAAATAAATAGTTTTAATGTCCACGTTTAACGAGTGGAAGACGAAAATTTTGTTCAATTCCAACCATCTCACCGTCATTAGTGAATTTGCAAATATGAAACATCTTTGAGTCATAACTCATAAAGAGAAGAAATGGTCATTAGGTCAATGGGTCTTTAAAAAGTTACTTGCAAGAAAAGCATCGATTAAGTGCATTAGATTAGATTTTGGGATTACATTAGTGCCAATTGCAGTAAATAATTAGCACTAGTATATTGCTATTGCGTAATTTTAGTAGAATAATCTTCGTTGGTGGTTTCAGTTGAAAGTCACGATTAAATGTTCTTGGATTCGTCCTGGGATTTCATATTTCCATTTCTCCTTTTTGCAGGATAGAATCCATCAAAACTCAAAGCACAACAGAAAATTAACTGGAAAGGGAAAATATTTCCTTTGATTCTCGTTCTCCTCCTCTTCTTCTTCTTCTTCTCCTGCTGCTGCTGTTTTACAGCTGCTGACTGCTGTTTTGACGCTCTAGCTTCATCTCTCCCTTTTCTTTGCATTCAAGGTATTTTCTTTTTTGGGGGGAAAACAAAGAAGGAAAGAAGAAATTTTGAAAGGAAAATCTTGCAGAAATGAATGTTGGGTGTTGTATATTTGTTAACAGACCGGATAGATTTTTCAACTTTCACAGTTGGAGTCAGTCAGTTAACGTACCGGAATAAGAATTTTATCTCACATTGTTCCTCTGGAATTTTGCAGGAAAGGGAGAAAGGAAGATTTAATCTTACTAGCAGTCTTTAACTTGTGAGATCATCTGACTGGTTTGCTTGTTTAGTTTTTCTTCTTCTATTGATGTTTGTGTTGTTTTGTTCTTGGAATTTAGACCGTGAAAAAAGGATGATATATCGGAACTATTCTTTGTTAGAATATGACAGTTGTTGATATCAGGAATTTTCCGCCCAATCTTGTTCCCATATAGCGATTGGAATCTGGATAGTTGCAAGCAATGTTTAGTTTAGATGAGCCAAGGGAGCTCAAGCTCTGGATGCAAGTTAGAATTTTGTTTCTTGGGATGAATGTAAGAGTAAATGAATTTGAAGAGGAGCTTTAGCCTTTTAGTTTTGCCTTTTGCTTGTCTCTAGGATGTTGGGTTAGTGGTTACCTTTCGGGAAATGGCTTTTAGCGAGGTGGTTATAGATGGAAGGATCAAGGGGGAACTATGGCCTTTTAATCAGTTAATTGAACTAGAAAGGAGAACCAGAGCCCTTAATCAGTAGACCATGTTCATCTGGTACTTTTCACAGCTTCCTTCATGAATCAAGTTTTGGCCTGTTCTTTCTTTCATTTGCAACGTGCTGAGATCTTGCTGTGTGCCATTTGGAGTTGATTGCTCATTTCTGGACAAGGGGTCTTGGTGTTAAGCTGCATTTTGTTCGAATTTCTTGACTATAGAGATATCCGTTGGTTGCACCACTTGCTTCTCATGTCACCTAATCCCATTTTGCTTTTATTCTGAGTTGAAACCTTCAAGACAATGCATCATCCTTGTCATATGGTTCCTTCATCTTGCCTCATCTCTTAATGGGTTTCCTTGTGCACGTCATTCTGAGGATTAATTCAAGGTCACCGTAGCAGTTGTTCAGAATTAATCTATGTATTAATCTATGTGGCTCTATTTAATCTTCGACGCTCATATGACATCTTTATCTTAAGTATGGGATAAAAGGGCAACTGGATATCGAAAGCTCTTTTACTACGGTGATACATGGCAATAATGCTATTCATCACTATAGGCGATGATTAACAGTCCAAGTGGCAATGTGTTGTCAAAAGATAATAAGTTCAATTAAATGTAAGGATATGTCATTTAATTATTATTTTTAAGTGCACTTATCATATAGTTCCACCTAAGCATGGTGAATCGTGATCATCATAGTGGTGGCATTACCCAATGCATAGAGAACAAATAATGGCTGGACCAAATGGCCTTCAGTTTTTCTACAAATGTGACGTTAATGCCTTCTCATTGTGGCGTTATAATGGGTCTTCAATAGCATCATTTGTTATTCCTGTTCGCACATGCTAGCAAGTTCATTTGGACCTCTATGTTTCTGCAATTCTTGTTGCATCTAGACCGTGTTAATCTGATTTTAGAAATTTTGAAGTAGAATTTTGCTTGACCTGCAGCTAAGTGAATAATCTCTGGGAATACGTGGATTTAGTTTTAAGTTTTTGTAATTTGTCTTTACTGTATCTTGAAATCTATCACTTTTGCCAGAAAGAAAACTGGAAATGTTTATTAACCAATATGTCTACTTCCAAAGGATTGAAGACGGAGAATTTTCATCTACCTCATGAAAACATTCAGGCGATTGACATCTATCTAGTTTGGAACCGAAAACTTCTTGACATTATGCATGTCTGTCCCTGTGTCCATCGTGGATGATGTTGAAAGGGTACTCTCATTGTCAGATAGGACAAGATCTCTTGATACCACATTATCTAATGACAAAGAACACTTCGTTGAACTAAATGGGGAGGTTTTTCGTGTTTCTTCTGAAACCACCGGCTTTAGAGTGGGAGAAATCTTACTACCCAGTGGAGAATATATTCTGGATCCCTATTGGGCAATATACCTGAAGGTTCAGGGAGCTATGTCTGGTCAAATGGCTGCAGGTATGAGGGTGAATGGAGATACGGGATGAGGAATGGATACGGAAAACTTCAATGGCTGTCTGGTGCTGTTTATGAAGGTGAGTTTTCAGGTGATTACATGCATGGCACAGGAACTTATACCAGACCTGATAATATGACCTATAAGGGACGGTGGAGGTTAAATCTCAAACATGGTTTGGGATATCAAATATATCCCAATAATGATGTATTTGAAGGATCCTGGATCCAGGGAACCCCAGAAGGACCTGGTAAGTACACATGGGCTAATGGAAATTCATATTTGGGAAATATGAAGGGTGGAAAGATGTCAGGGAAGGGAAATCTTACTTGGATCAATGGGGACTCTTTTGAAGGAAGCTGGTTAAATGGCATGATGCATGGATTTGGAATTTACACCTGGAGCAATGGCGACTGCTATGTTGGAACTTGGACCCGGGGCCTGAAGGATGGAAAAGGGACATTCTATCCAAAAGGAAGCAGGCTTCCAGCTGTCCAGCAATTATATCTAAATGCTTTAAGAAAACGAGGGTTGCTCCCCGATTTGCGAAAACAGAATCAAGTTTCTCATATTCATAATTCTATATCAGTGGATATGGAAGATGTAAAGGTTGGCGGGAACCGAGGTTCTCATCAGAATGCATCTGATAAGTTCTCCAAGGGAAACCTCTTAAATCTGGAACAATCTCAAAGAACAAATGTTTCTCTGGAAAGACGTTGGAGTCTAGAGGTAGCCATTGAAAAAGTTATCGGATATGATTTGTCATCAAGCATATCTGAGTCTTTCTTAGAAGGAGGAGACAATGAGGATGACATGAATCCTCCAATCTTGGAAAGGGAATACATGCAAGGAGTCCTAATCAGTGAGCTTGTATTAAGCAATCATCTTTCACCAACATCCAGAAGAGCAAGAAGGAGGCAAAAGAAACTTGCAAGGGAAATAAAAAGGCCAGGAGAACAAATTATTAAAGGACACAGGAGTTATGATTTGATGCTAAGTCTACAGCTTGGGATCAGGTATATAGCTTTTCTTGGAAGTGCAGATTGCTTCATTTTCTCCTCAGGCATTTATATAATTTCTTATTTTTCATATATTCATTCTAACCGGGTCTTCCTTTCTTCATAAATAAGTAGATATTTTCTTTGTTACATGCTTTATATTTTCATCAAAATGTCTGGCTAAATATTCCAGGGGCTATTTCTGGCAACGTTGTAGATCTCCACCAGAACTGTCTTAATACATCTGTGATTCCATTTATACTCGATTGTCAGTATATTTCTTACAGTGTGTTTTTGATGGGAATATATCCCTTTTACCTTATCAACTGGAGAGCTTATTGTTAATATATCTGACTGTGTTATAAAACCAAAAAATAACTGTCTTCGCGATCAGGATTCAAAAAGCAAATGATCTCTCACAAATTAAGTGGAGCTTATGCTAACAGATCCAAGTCAAAATGAAATAATGGACAACATTTCAAGGCTTATACCTAGTTTATATTATATTGACTTTTCCTTCGTCTCTTGTACAAAATAGCACTACTCAGTTATTAGAACTTTGGCAGATATACTGTGGGCAAAATTACTCCCATACACAGGCGAGAAGTTAGGGCTACTGATTTCGGTCCTCGTGCCAGCTTTTGGATGAGCTTTCCTAAAGAGGGTTCACAACTGACACCTCCGCATCAATCAGATGATTTCAGGTGGAAAGATTACTGCCCAATGGTTTTCAGGTTTGCTGTAACTTTGTTTATCATTCAGTTGTAAATTCCTCTTCTGCAATAGTGATGTGATTTCTTTGTTCATTTCCTTATGAAATGTTCTGTTTTCTATTTGCATTCTATAGTATAGCATGCAGAATCTTCTGAAAAGAGAAAGTGGAAACAATCTTGGAGGAACTTCATTGACCATTGCCATATTTTCTTTTTCTTTCTAACTGCAAATAATGTCACGCAATCTCTCATTGGAAAAGTAATTAGAAATACGTCTGATATTCATCGTCCTAAACGTATGGTTTCCATTCTTATTTGCTGACAGTCATACTTGTAGTGAATTCTTCAAAGTCTAAAAGAATATTGAACTAGCTTCACTGTAATTTTGGCTTTGCATGGGTAGGATGCCAAAAACAAGTACAGTTTTTTTCTGAACATGATTTGCCTACCGATCAGATAGAGATTAAGAACTTTTTGGCCTCATTTCTCCTTTATTTTTTCTTTCCTTTGTCTTTGTAGATTTTGATACGCATTCTTTGTGAAGATAAAGAATTGTTCTTTTTCTCCTTCCAGGAATCTGAGAGAGATGTTTAAGATTGATGCTGCTGATTACATGATGTCCATATGTGGGAATGATACACTGAGGGAACTTTCTTCTCCTGGGAAAAGTGGCAGTGTCTTTTTCCTCTCTCAAGATGATCGCTTCATGATCAAAACACTGCGAAAATCTGAAGTTAAGGTCGTATTTCAAAGTGGGCCTTTCGCTCTGGCTTGTTTGCTTTCATAACCTTTTAGTTCTTGTTGGGAACCTTTTAGGCGCTGGATGGTTTTCTGTTTCAGTAGTTGGATCAGGTGGTTAGGCAGGAAATTTTTTATGCTTGATGGATTTCTTAGAACAACACCCTCTATCGTTTTCATTAACAATTTGTACCTAGCAAGAACTCTTACTCAGCAATTTTGCTCATGATCTGGTTGCAGCTCTATCTTAGAATGACAAATTAAATAAGGAAATGGGGGAAAAAAGTGGACTGATAATGATATTGTAAGAAATATTTATAGAAAGCCTCTTTGAAGCTTTGCTAAACACTGAACCCATAATAATGGTGTTGCATCTGTATTTTAAGCAGACTTAACTAATTTGACTATCATCACTTCACTGGTTAATATTAGCCATATTATCTGATTCATTATAATTCCATTACCTTTTGGAAGGCAATCTATCATCTCTCTCAGCTAAGACAGTGGGTCAGAATATGGAAAGAATGATCAGTTCACCTAGTATTGGTTATCTTTGTGCAGCTTCTGTTGAAAATTGAAACTTCAGGTGAAATGTCTTGTCTGGACACCTGAATCTATCAAGAACAGGAGGAAATACCCTAATACTCGTTAATATTATGAAAAGCTGTACCTTAGAAGAACATCTAGATGGACAATCAAACTTGGGTGAAATGGAACCCTTAATATATATTTTTCCAATGGTGGTTAACAGAATAGTAAGTTAGCAGAAGAATCAAGAAGAAAACTATTATTAAGACCTCTAGTAGGCGGACAGACAAAAAGTTAGACCATGACATTTTTTTTTCTCTACTCGAAAGTGAAGATCCATATTGGTACTCAAAGGTCATATGGGATCTAATGGAGATCTAGTAGGATAAAGAAATATAATATGGTTTATTTGGACTTTCAATATTCTAGTATGATTTAGATTGGAATTTATTATTCCTTCTTAAATTAGGGTTTATTTAATTAGCTTCTTACTTTGATTAAACTAATCTAAACCCTGCAAATAGAGGGTTTATTAATGGCATTTTTACCTTTGTTTTGTAAATAAAGAGGATATTTCTCTTCCTTTTCCCCTTCCTTTTCTTGGTCGTTCAGCATCAGCATCTCTTTCAGGAATTTACAAGGAAGTATATTATGACATTGCCCTTATAACTTCTCAACTATTCTGCTGTGTTACACCCAGTTGCTTAAACTTGTGTTAAGATATAACTGCAATAAGTCAAGTTGCATATACTATACAATTTAGTTAGTTGTTAAGCTATAATGTCTTTACTTTTATCTACAGTGATGTTTGTTGCACCTATAATAACCAGTGACTTCCTCTGTAGGTTCTGCTTCGGATGCTCCCAGACTATCATCGCCATGTACGCACATATGAGAACACTCTCATCACTAAATTTTTTGGCCTTCACAGGATTAAACCTTCTAGTGGTCAAAAGGTAATACATGCTGCTGCTCACAGGAATTTATCTCAGGAAAACATAGTATCTTGATCAAAGTTATTTTGGCTTTAATATTTATAAATATGTTCCTGCTTTGCAGTTTCGTTTCGTAGTAATGGGAAATATGTTCTGCACAGAGTTAAGGATCCACCGAAGATTTGATCTGAAAGGTTCTTCATTAGGACGCTCTGCAGATAAGGTTGAAATTGACGAGAACACCATTCTCAAGGACCTGGACTTAAATTACTGCTTTTATTTGGAGCCTTCTTGGCAAGATGCTCTTCTACAGTAAGAGGGGATTTTTGTTCATTTTCTCCCGTACATACATACGATATGCAGTGGGTCCATACCATACTTTCAAGTAGTTAACTCATAATTTGTTAAAGTTTATCAACATCGTGAATTGTAATTTTCCTCCCTAAAGCATGTTCTAGCGTTACATCTTTCACTTTTAAGATGGGATTCAAAATCTTAGCTGCCAGAAAATCTATGTATAATCACTATTTTTTTTCTCTCCTTGTCTCCAACATGAACTTAACATGTATGTTTAACTTCTTTATGGTGGCGCTCACTTAGTAAAGATAAGCTTCTGAAGGAACCCAGTCTAGAATCATGTGCAACGGTTTGATTTAATTTGATCTCAGTAGGTCTAACTAAACTAATTAACTCAATTTCAATGGAGGGGGACGGTTTTCGTTTTTCCTAAAGCATGTGTCATTACAGTCTACAGGTGCACATCTAAAATCCAGAGTACTTGAGATGCTAATTTCAATACGTAGTTGTGTTAAGTTTTCATGTATCACATTAATTACACCTGATGTTTGCTAGTTCCGCGGTATGCAGGCAGATTGAAATCGATAGCAAATTCTTGGAAGCACAGCACATTATGGATTACAGCCTCTTGCTAGGTGTTCATTACCGAGCACCCCAACACATCCACTCTCATGTGTCTTATGGTCAGCGTACATCAGTGGACGGACTGGGAATAGTTTCAGAAGGTACTCTACATCATGTCCCATCAAATGACTGGCTTTACATTATTTATACAGTCACTACATTTTCATTGCATTTATTTTTCAAAACTGGGTGTATTTCTTGCTTCAAGTTACTGATTATTATCATGCTGCAGAATCTATTGAAGATGATATATCTCCGCAAGGCCTTGTCTTGGTCCCTCGAGGTGATGATGATAACAGCGTTGTTGCGGGCCCCCACATTAGAGGTAGCCGGTTGAGAGCTTCATCTGCTACCGGAGATGAGGAAGTGGATCTCCTCCTTCCTGGTACAGCAAGGTACTTCCATTAAACTTTAAAACGATCATTTATGTTCTTTGTAGTTCTGTCTCGAGTTCTCGCAGAAACTCTTCCATTGTTGTCATCTTCTCTCTTTACATTTTGGTTTTTTGGATTTTCTATAAGACTTCAAATTCAGCTTGGAGTTAATATGCCAGCAAGGGCGGAGCATATCCCTGGAAAAGATAATACACATCTATTTCACCAGGTGTACGACGTGGTCCTGTACTTGGGCGTTATCGACATATTGCAAGAGTACAACATAACTAAGAAGATCGAACATGCATACAAGTCTATCCAATTTGATTCACTTTCCATCTCTGTCGTGGACCCTAAATTTTACTCCCAGCGCCTTTTGGAATTCATTCGAAAGGTTTTTCCACCTAATGCTCCGGCAAGTTAGAAAGCCTCATCAATCATCTCTTTTGCATCGAGTGCCCATATCAACCTCACCCTGAGGTTTAACTGCTCATACTTTTTCCTTTTTTTTTTTTTTTTTTGGGTGTGTAATTGCTATATCAAGTTATAGATGGTGGAAATTTGTACTAGTGTCTACTGAAGTAGAGCATAAACAATTTTACGCCTCTTAAATTAGACCACAAATTTCTCTTCTTCATTGAATAATAATATCGATGCTCCAGTTTTGTTCATCTCCGTAAAATAACTTTTGGATAACAGTTTTTGATACCCAGAAGCTCTGCTCTTAATCTTGTTTGAGTAATTTACACGATTGCTTTCCAGGCAGACTTCAAATTAACTTCTTTGAAAGCATTTATACAAAAGCAATCATAACGAGTTAGACGATAATTTTCAGGTATCAGGTCCGTTCTTACTACATAAATCTGCAAGCATTTATACAAAAGCAATCATAACGAGTTAGACGATAATTTTCAGGTATCAGGTCCGTTCTTACTACATAAATCTGCAAGTCACTTCTATGTACGGCTGTAAGTTTGTTACACCATTTGCATAGTTTGTTTCAATGCAAGTGATTTTCATTTTATTTTCCCTGCTGATTAAAGGGTTACACGCTGAATATCATCCGTCAGCAAAAGAGCATCAACAATAAGAATGGCCCAATCAGAAGTGATTGTCATAAAAATGCTTTGAACAACAATTGATAATGATATAGTAAAAGATTTAAGAACTCAAAAAATACAAATATCTATCAATTTGGTTTGCACCGCATCATCCTTGAGAATAACCTAATCTGGTTCAAACTACGATAACAAACATTTCGTTAAAAAAAAAAAAAAAAAAAAAAAAAAAAAAAAAAAAGAAATCTTTGATCCTCATACATTATGGCAACCAATGCACAATACACCCCCCCCTGTTAACCCATGCTGGGAGGTGGTGGGGGAGGGTGTGCTCCCTGACCATGAATTTGTTGCCCGGGAAAACTTTGTGGCGGCGGCATTGGAGGCCTACCCATTTGTGTGCCAGGAGTAAAATTTGCCATTGCACCACTGCCAACTGGCGGGGGTGGTGGAGCAGGTAGATTTCCACCTGGAGGCATAGGGCGAGGCCCATTAGCCATAGGAGGAGGCGGCGGTGGTGGCAAAGTCCTAGGAACATTTCCAGAAGAAGTTGCTCCTGGTGGAAGTCCTTGTGGTGGAGGTGGTGGTGGGGGTAGATCCTGTGGTGGAGGTGGCCTTGGAGGGGCACCAGGAGCTGCAGTCCCATTGGCTGCAGGAGGAGGTTGAGGTTTATTAGATTCCGGCGGCTTAGTCTTGAAGTACAACTGCAACTGCATATCAGGTTTTCCAAGGGGGGAAAAAATCAGAAAAATGTCTTCCAGTGAAATGGCGGAGGTATTTATCCAGTTTAAAATGTACTTTTATCTGAAAATAATCAGCCAATTATAAATTTATAATGTTTCTATAGTGCCTTACTCATGAAGAGAATCTCATTCTATTCTCATGGCATTAGCATAACTAGTTTGCTGGCCATTTTTCTCCCCTAAATAAATTACTTGTAGATACTTTAGCTTATTGATAGGCGTTTAATTGTGATGTTTAATTCCCATGTGTATGTGTTTAATTAGGTAATGTTGTGTTTAAAAGTCTATATTTATGTTTAATTTGGTCAGGTGTAGGTTAAAATCCAAGAGGCCAAAATGTACAAGTTTGGATCCACTTTGCACAAATTACAGAGTTCGGAGGTCAAAATGAACAGAGTTGAAAGATGGACAGAAATAAGGCAAACAGAAAGCATGTGGCCCCATGGATCAGCCATGCGGCCACATGCATTGAAGAGGAAATCAAGAACAGTGTGGCGGCATGGGTTGCATCCAGGCCGCCATGTGCGGCTCATAGAGGGAACAAATGGGTTTCATCCATGTGACCCTATCGGCCCAATTTCAGAGGGCTCCAAAATGATGCGGCCACATGAGAATAAGCTATGCGGCCAGAAAAAGAGCAGAAAATTGGCTAAGGCTGGAAAAGGTCCATGTATCCCTCATGCGGCCGCATGGTTACTTTTACGCGAAAAATTTATTTTTCCTCGTTTTACAAGAATTCTCTTTATGGTAGTTTTTGTGTATGAATTTTCTTCCTTCTTTTTAGGATTTTTGGACCTCATATAAGGAGGTCATGTCTTAAAGAGTTAGGGAAACAATTATCTTTACTTCATACAAAGACAAGTTGGAGGACGATTTTTCCGACGTAAGCTTACGAGGCTAATCTCTCTTCTTCCAGTTCAAGGGGATGTTGCTACTTTTTTTTCTTTAATTAATCAATTTCAGTAACGTTGATTTTTACTCTTTTGTGAAATTTCTCCTCTTATTCTGCTTTCTATGCTTATGAGTATTGATTGTTCGATTTAGTTTAGGCCTACTACTTTGAACAATTGATTTTCTATTGCTAGAATTAGGGTTTCAATACGAAATTGTTCTTAATTCTCAAGTAGTAACTAATGACTGTTAATCATTAAGA
The DNA here is from genome assembly GCA_963692815.1 of Nyctanthes arbor-tristis. NCBI lineage: Eukaryota > Viridiplantae > Streptophyta > Magnoliopsida > Lamiales > Oleaceae > Nyctanthes > Nyctanthes arbor-tristis. Next base: position 15,816 of record CAVNYN010203368.1, on the reverse strand, counting down.
TAACACAACCTAAATTAAATAAATCGAGCTTGTGAATTTATTGTTTAGATTAACTTATTTTTCTACTTCATTTGATCGTTGCTCTAAATCTAGAAAGCTTGTTCTAGGTCATCCAAACGGTTAGATCTAATTAAAGAGCTTGTTTTAATTAGATACACCTAAGGGAAAATCTGGGTAACAGAGCTTATTGTTAACTAGAGTTAATAATTTTACAAGAAAGTAGGATTGACGTAATTAATTGCTATCTTTTATGTGAAGAGCACAATTGAACCGAGAAATGGAATCAATATTCATGTTATTTTCTCCTAACTTGTATTTGTGAATAGTTGTTATTTGCTTTTACCATTTTATTTTTATTAATTTTACCTCAATCATTCAAAAAAAACCCCTTGCTACTTGACACAAAACACTTAGGTATATCAAGAGAACTGGGTTCGACACTTACTCTCCACTTCTACAAATTCTTTTAAATATAGTGGGGTAAGGTATTTAATATTTTGGTGCATTCGACATGCCAAATTTTTAGCGCCGTTGCAGGGGATCGAACCAGGGTTGCCCGGATGACAGGCGGGAATACCAGGGCACTTATATTGTTTTCTTATGTCATCAGAGGAACTAGTTTGCTGGCCATGCGTTATATTGTGTTTCCCAAAGACTTTAGCTTATATTGTTTTCTTATGTCATGAGAGGAACTAGTTTGCTGGCTCCCGATAAATTACTCCCAAAGGGCAGCTAAACCAACAATTTTACAAAATCATCGGTTACACAAGTAGACTCTGAGAACTATCATGATACATTATCACAGGGCTTGAAAGATTTCTATACACAGTTTCCTGTAACTTGTCAATACTTTTGTATCAACTGTCTTACAGCAAGTCTGATGCATACCAGCAAACAAGCAACATAAAAAACTACAGGCTGTAAACCTCAAAAAGACAAAAAGATTTGGAGACTTACCGTGAACATTTTTGAGTCAGGATCCCAGTGTGAGAAAAACTTGGGGGTCGATTTATCGATCTCTATACTTGGAACCTACAAAAATTTAGGTATTCAAGTTCAGTTGAAGTCCAAATACCATATACAATCCTCTCACACACAAGAAGCGGATCAAATAAATTACCTTGAAAGAAATAATTTCATATGGTTCAGCAGCAAACAAGAGATATTGATATCTCTTGTCAAAGGGCTGGATTTTCTGCACATGATATGAAAATGAAGGTCAGTTAAATTGCAAATGTGATGCTAACTGAAAATCCAATGTTGGTGAAGAAAAGAATCAGCCACAAAAATTTTGAGAAGACAATATACCTGCTCAAAGGATGACATGAAACGGTGGCGCGGCTTTGTATTGTCTTCAATTTCAGGATATTCAATCTGAACCAAGAGACAGACATATAGACCAGGGCACCACAAAATAGTGAGCACATCTTTCATCTTTGTTGTGTTTAATTTCTCTTTTACATTTTGTTTGAAAACTCCTTTCTGTCAGCGATCATTGTTATTTAATTGTATCTATTAAAGCTATACCAAAATTTCAACTAATATTTTTTTCTTTAATGTATTTTCTTATTAATATTTTCATCCACCCATGAATATAAGAAAACAAATTCACACCCTCTCTATCTGATTGTATGCAGTGGGCCTGCAAGAACAGAGAGAGAGAGAGAGGGGGGGGAGAGAGAGTGTTGTGAGGTGTTGTTTTTTTGTTTTGTGTTTGTTGGGGTGGGGGGTGGATTGCTCTACAACAATTTCATGCTTTTACACCTTAACTTTTACTCTTTGTTAATAGAGTTTGTTGCAGATGCCAGAGGGGTTGTAATTTGCCAGCACTTAATTGTCATGGAAATTAAAAAACCTGGAAAGCTGTGGGAAAAAGAGTATCATTTGGAGAATGTTTGTTATTGTCAAAAGAAGGGAAGAGGGAGCTGATTTCCCACCTGGAAAAGAAGAGACCTCTGTTTCGTCTCTGGGTCATATTGCTTCGTCACACGGTATCCAGGCCTACCAATTTTAACTGATAGCGAAAAACAAAGATAATTAATAGGTATAAGATACATAAAACAGCAGATCCACATAGGCATAGTCGCATAGACAACTTCCCGTGCAACTCAAGTTAATATTTCATTCCTTTGGTTAAAATTTCCTTTCTCAAACAATTAAACCAAATCGAGTTGATAAATGGTTCAAAGAAAACGCATTTTGACAATATATATATATAAGAAGTAGAATGCAGGCATAACATAACAGTCCTCAGTGAACTTTAGAAACCCAAACATCAGCAAATTCAATCAACGCTTGCTGCTTTAAATTAAAAATTAAAAAAAGAGGAGGAGGAGGAGGAGTTGCCCATAGCAAAAGACTACAAATGAAGACAGATATACTAGAAAGTATTTGCAAAATCAGAGCTTATACATAGAAAATAAAGAATTAACATTCTAACAATGTCATTGACATTGGAAACGTAGTATCAGTTTCAAACCGCAGAAAACGACCCCCAAAAAAAGAGGGGGAAAAGAATAGTGGTACCAGAAGAAAATAATCTACCGTATAAACAACGACGAAAATAGTTTTAACTGTTACCTGATTTCTTAAGTGAAATTTTACGCTTATGAGGTTGTGGCTGAGCCGGCGCCTCCTTGGCTTCGCGAGCAGCTCGTTTGGCCAAGTTTGTTTGGTGCCGCTTCCCCTGTGTGTGCGCCAAGTAGTTCCCCTCATTGTTGTGCAACGTCAAGCATAACTTACACTCATAGCTGCCATATATTTAGCAAACACAAAAACCATCAACCTACGGAATTACATAAAGTAAAGAAATAGATACGCGAAATAATCGTAATAGGAATTAGGGTATGCCTGCCAAGGTGATTGCGCATGAAATAGGGATCTTTCGCTAGGTCGATAGTTTCTAAGGCGAGCCGTCTCAGCCGCTCCCGGCGGTCAATGGCCTCATTCTGAGCGGAGGCTGCGCCACCGCTTCCAGGCTTCGAACCCCATTCTCTATCCATCTTCTCCGTTCAACAGTGTCCCCACGACGATCGGTGTTTGATAAAGTGACCTTCCCTTGCTTGTTAACAAGACATCCAAATGAACGGTTCTTTGCATGGGCTGGGTTTCTTGAGCCCATCTTCTAGTGGATCCAACAAAAATCCACAAATGTTAATGGGCCATCACCATAAGCCCAACGATTAGAAAAACCACGGCACTGGAGTCCATTACACCGGTCACTAAAAATCAACAGAGTGATTCGTGTTAAACCAAAAATGCCCATTGTTTGTGGTCCCAAAAATTTAAAAAAAAAAATCCCATCGTTCTCACTTTTATCACGATAATGCCACTCAAAGAATTCAACTAATGGTCACCTGTCAAATTGACCGCACGTTCACAAGAACGGGATGACCTAGCTAGAAGTCTGTTAAATGGGCAGCCACAATTTTTCAAAATTTAACAACTTCTAATCGAAATACTAAAAAAATTTATTTAAAATTATCTCAAAAGGTCAAAAATAGATTTTTTCGAAAATGGGATAGCTGGGGATTGGGGTGGCTACCCCTGGATCCGCCCATGGGGATCACTCACATTCTTTCTCTACTACACTGATTGCTGACAGTCTTCAATGTCGAGCAAAGATTTTTTTCCCCTTTCTGGAGCAAACTGGAAATGGCGGGGGCGGGGCAAGGACTGAGCAACTATATATGATCTGTCGTTCAAAATATTACTTATCAGACACACGAGCATACGCTAGAGTAATTTTCTCACCGGTTTCATTTCCAGTGCTAGTCGACAATCTTTCACCTACCACTGGTACTGTCGTATTAGTATTTCTATATCTAGGGATTGAGTGGGATTTGTGTAATCATATGTAGTGTAGTGTATTATGTGATTTTGTTCACTCACACATTGTGGCCGGGGTTACACCATCTACTTTTGACATGGCTGTACGCATGACTGGACGTGGCATACACATATGTACCACGTTAGAAGTGGGCGGTGTAACTCTGCCCACAGTAAGTGGGTGAACCGGAATCGTGTATTATGTGTATATTGAGTGAACTCTTTTGTCTGATCGTAATGGTTTGGGTCCTTGGGAAGCTTTTATGTCATTTTGGTCTTTTAGTTTGATTGATAACTTAAAGTTTTTTTGCACATTAATTGTGTAGAGTTCTGGTCAATGGTAAGCGTGCATCTAAAAATTTGACTTTTCCTATATTAGAGTCATGTTTTTATTTTTATTATTAAATTATTATAAACTGCAAATTATTTTTATTTAATTTAGAAATAGTCAAATGTAGTTAGGTTATTAGGAGATAGTAGTAGGACAGTGGAGCCAAGTACATCTCCAACATGTTCTCTATTTTAAAAAATAATATTACTTTTTAAAGAGTAAAAATTTTTACAATGTATCACTCTTTATTTCACTGTGTTATCTGTCAACGTTTGCTCCATTTCCTATTATCATGTATTGGCGGAAACATGAATCGTACTGTGTTTCTTTGCATCACTTTGCACTATATAGGTTAAAAATATTTGAATAAAGGGATGGTTCATTTGATTATTACTTTAAGCTAGGGCTTGTGAACTAAATATGGACCCAGTTCAAAAGGCAATTAATTATATATGAACAAAAACTAAAACTTATTGTGCTCATTTCTGTGCCTGAAATAAGAATGAATGTTGGTCGAAATCATTTTTTAAGGTAAATTTGGCATCAGCTAATAATAATGAATAATAATACAAGAATTTGAAGGATTTTTCTGTTAAGAACTTATGTCCGTAGGGAGCCCTAATTTACGTTAATTACGCATGCATGGAGATCATAAGATATTGTCCGGAATATGGGGGTAATTAGCACATTAATAAAAGGCTCAAGCTATCCGATTGTGTGTTTATATATAAGCTCTCTTGTATTATTGCCTCATATGCAATTCTTTCTTTATCATTAATACGACAGTATGGATATTATTATTTATAATAAGTATAGTGATCAACATTGCTTCTGCTGGATGCAATTCTCTCTCTCTCTCTTCTTTTTTTTTTTTTTTTTTTGAAGGGAAAAATTATCAATTAATTCATCTCATGGCAATAAGCCGAACAAACAAAACGAGGACATAGGATTCATATCAAAGGATCCATATATCTGGAAATTCTATCGATCAACGATCCATAGTCGCCAAGTAAAGATCAATATCCCTGTTGTTACGTGGCTGCAATGGCCTTGCATTTTCTTCTGCATACTGTAAACAATGAAATCAATCAAGAAAATGAGAAGAAAATTATTTCTACTAACAACTTTCTAATATATACGATCAATCACGAGTAACTTACGTCAAGGACGGCTTCTTTGAGCAAGTTAATTTGATCCCTTGTAACACTCTTCACCTAATAAAAGGAGTTGATATGTTGGAATAACCAAGTAGAAAGAAACATGAAAGAGATTGAAGGTTTTAATTAAGGAAATTATGTACCCAAGTATTCATAGTCCAAATAACAGGTTCACTGCATGGAGGAGTAGTGAGCGATCCAATGTATCTGTAATAAGATGGACTTTCTGTTTGAACATCATTTGGATTGATTATTCCCAGATCAAGACAGTTATTTGGCCTATCAATCAAGGCTGTTATACTTTCCCTCAACTGCATGCAAATAGAGATAATTAGAAAAATGTTAAATCTATATATAATTAATCCAATGTATTACTGAACTTAAAAGTAATAATTCATAGGTAGATCATATGACAACAAGGAGGGAGGGAGGAGTCGTCCACAATCCCTCACCTCTTTGGGATGTTCTTTTTGTATTTCAGTTTGAGTTTCGTATTCATTTTCTTATTTTGTGTTTTTCAGTGTAATTTAATTAATAACGAAAAGAAAAATGGCCGCTAGTTTCTGTATTGAAAATATTCAAAATAGCATTTTGTCATGTTGATTTTTCTTTATTCTTGAAAACGTGGTCCCCCACCCCCTAGGTTTGAGATCTGACAAAAATCATCCAGACATCCTTCAATTGCCTATTTACAAAAGATTGAGGAGAAGTTGAGATGCAACTTGCAAGGGACTTATACTTTCTAAAAAAGAGTGAGGACCTTAATTGCAAATTTTCTTTTTTATTTTATTTTTTTTAACCATCCCAGCCTGATTTCTAAAATGGTGTCCAATGGACACCATAAAATACACCCCTACTAAGAGCAAGAGATTTTTATTGGTAGTCTAGCTCCGAGTAAAGAGCCAGATCTGACTCATTAGAAAAGCTCTCATCCCCAACCCGTCAACTAGGGACAAATTTCTAGTACTTCAAGAGTGTATCGTCTGTGCAAAATTAAGAACTAACATTGTGGATTCGAGGGATCCAATTTATTGTTAAATTGGACACTTAAACACACTTGTGATATTTCCATTAGCTAAGAGTTACCAGAATTTTTTTCCTACACGGGAACGGTGTGAATAGACCTATTTATTTATTTAAAACACAATGGATTTTATCAAGGTTTTGGAAATTCTCACTCTGGCAAGAAATGGATCGGGGAAAAGTCCAATCCTGTATAGGACACCAACGATTGCGGTTATATTTTGCAAACTTTGGTGTACCATGTGCAGTTCCATATCGTACTATAATTAATTAACACATTTTGTTCTTAATGACATTTTTCATTTAAAAATCCCATCGGTTAAACAAAAAATTATAGTACCGGAGGAAAATATTCTCTAAGCATTAAATTGAGAGGAATATTTGAGATCGGAAGAGCGAGTACTGCCCATAAAATTTAGGATTTTGCAACTACTTGATGCTAATCTTGCTTATAAATCCTTCTATAGTCTTTAGGTTTAACGTACCTAAAGATTGGACAACTTATTTTTTCCACTACAGCACGTGTTAAAGTTTTCTAATTCGTTCCCTTAATTGTATATAACTAGCTAGGACGAATATTTTTGTCCTCTGTATTTTTTTTGTTAAGAGTTAAATCCCATATTATTTAATTAGAAAAATATAAACCAATATATAAGCGTTTGGGCGACTCCTCTTAACATGATTAACCTTTTAAGATGGAACTTCAAGTATTAATATGGTATCAGACCCTGTTATGCTCAAACGAGTAATTCGATCCAGTTAAGACAAAAAAAATGAGCAAACAGATTTCACAATTAGTTTACTCCAATGAGTCACTATTTTGCGGGATTGCAAGATTATTTTGCTCCAGTGAGTCACTATTTTGCTGGAGTATGTTAAAGGATAAATTCCACATTGATTAATTATAAAATAATAAACAATATATAAGCGTTTAGGCTACTCCTCTTAACAAGATTGACCTTTTAAAATGGAACCCAAAATATTAATATTTTTCTTACCTCAATCTCATGGCCGATATTTTTTAGGGTGGCATATCCAGGCCTATAATTCCTCCTTAGTGGCTGTGAGTGAAATCTCACTCTCGGATTGGACAAATTAATGGGAGATTACTTTGTTCCATTCTTGCACTTTATCCACTTTGTGCTGAGCGTTCCCTAATTTTCTGGACCTTTGGGGCTTCCCTCCCATTTTATGTCATATTCCTCTGCAGGGCAATCATATACTCGTTGAGCATTCAGTGATTTTGCACCAAACAAGAAGAGCAAGGCAAGAGTCGAATTAATTGTTATAGTGAGGGATTATGAATTCTGTCATGGGTTTATACAGGAAGTATTGTACGTTTAATTTGTTACTTTTAATATTGTTATCTTATAGTTGACACAACAAGTTGCAAAATATAGTTTTCCTTGGGAAACAACTCTTAAAGAAAATATTAATTGTTTAACTTAAAAAACAAAATAATTTATAAATTTTAAGGAAAGAACTCCTGAAAATTTTCTTACCAAAACATATATATATTATATATAATGAAATCTTTGATTAGCAATTGCTTCATTTTGTTAGTTTTGATGTACGTAAATATTAAGAAATTATTGATTTAATGGAGGATTTTGACTAAAATTTAATATAAAATCTGAGCTTTAACCAATAACCTAACAAATGGTTTTTTTTTCCTCCCTTTTTTGAAGTAATCAAATGAAATCTTTGGGACATAAAGCATTTCTAGAAATTAAATATTGATTTTTCCCCTTTACAAGATTAGATTTTGGCTTTAGCTCAGAAGTAAAGATGTTTCAAATTAAAAGCTAAATGTGTATTATGGATTTATACGAAGTATAAAACACATGGCACAAGAAATGGGCATTGTTAATGTTCGTGCCATATGTTACCCAAAAACTTTTTGGATATCTCAGGTTACAGTAATAATAATATTAAATTATCGTATTTGCATAACCTATGGTTCAATTACCAAATTTTTGTTTTCATATTTGTGGTCTACTGGGTTTCAAAAGAACGCCATGTGAATAGAGAAATATTAAGTGAATGAAATACCATAGGAATAAAGGAATGAATTTAATTTTGAAGGGCATCACTAATTATATGTAGGTGGTGGTGGTTGTGTGTTTGTAAGTAAAATATCATTGTACAAGTGAGGTTATAAAGAAAACATCATAATTGTATTAGACGATTTCTTTAATTCTGTTGTGTGCAATTAATAGGCTCAAATTGATCTTAAATCTTAAACACCTGCTGTTTATAATTTGCTAATTTGAAACATGATGATGACTTCGAACTACCTAGTTTTCTCCCATTGTGGCTATTAAACATGTCTTTTGCTTTTCATATTTATAGAATGGTACCATGATAGAGAAATTCTAACTCCCATCATAGTTCTAGCCATATTATACCTAGAAATGTGCCAATTCTTGAAGTTGCCTAGAAGCTACAGCTTCTTCTTTTTTTTCCCTTTCTTTTTTTGGGGGACAACCAGCTAAAGTTGGGGTATTGAATGATGTTTTATTTAAAATAGAGAGGGTAAAAAAATAGTTATGTACAACATAATTCACTTCCATTATATGTGAATAGAAATTATAATTGACTAGCTTAAATAAATATTATTACATAGCCAAATTGCGGTAGAAGCCTAGAAATATACCCTGTAGGTAAGTTAGAAGCCTGTTTTATCCTTCTTTCTTCATTATGAGCTTGTTTGATCCCCTTTATTCTTTGAATTTATAAATTTACTTCTCACTGATTTAATATTTGATTTGACAACTGTTTAATTACAATCACATATTTCACAGCTTTTTACATTTCCAATACACATTCTATCTATCTCCTCATTATAAATTCTTCAAATAAATAGGATCAAACAAGCTCTATGTCTCTCTCCTATTTTCGATGAGGATAGAAACAGTTGATGGATCATTTATACAACTTTAACTTGATATGACATTTTTAGTCTTTTGTCAAGTTTCAATCATGTCCCGTAACTTATAATTGTGTGCCCAAACAGATTTGAGAGATCGCAAAGTAGTTCGCCATTGTCATTTCTTTAGAGACAACTTCAAAATATAAAAAGTTTTTGGTAACAAAAATTCTAGGAAAATATAAAAATGCGGCACAATTTCATCGCTTGATGAAAAAATACGCATGTGAAAATCATCAAAGAAATTTGTATTAAATAAAAATGTCAATTTTTTATAGAGGAAATTGTAAAAAATGATTACATTTAATATATCAAGTTCAAAATTGTCTACTTTTTAAACCTATGCAAAAATGTCCATTTTTCTATTTTTTAGACAAAATTACCCTTAAACAAAAATTATAATATCAATTTTAAAAGCTCCAATTATTTGATCTATTCATCCTAGCACCAATTCAAACAATTGAACCCATCAAAATCTTCCTTAACACCTGGTAAACAATGCCCAAATAGCCCGCGAACTCAGAATTTCATAATTGAAGAAATCTCAAATTAAAGGCTTGCATCACACGTTCATCGTCAAATTTATAGCGATCGGGCAGGAATTCGAGGTCAGTGCAGAAGAGAAAGTTGCTCAGAATGGTGAGACGAAGCCAACTGCACTAGTCCACGACCGGAATTCGACAGTGCGTGAGGAGCGTGACATACACGCGTAGACGACGCGTGAGTCTCAACCGTCGAAAAAGAAAACTGTCTAGATTTATAGTATGTAACTATCGAGATCTACAATTCAACTATTAGGTATATAGATAACCATCGAGAATTATCGTAATTAAATGTCAAGATATACAGATATATTGTATGGACATTTTTTTATTAAACTATAGTGTCGAGAATCAGTACTCATAACTGTAATTATAGAGATATACATATATAAAGAAAAATTATTGTGTAAGAACAATAATGTAATTTTATTCAAAAAATAGCCATTTTTGCACAAATTTTGTAAATGGGCATTTAAACTTGCTTTTTTAAATTTGTCCATTTTAAAAATTATCTATTTTTTATATCACATTCTTATCTCTCTCTAGAATCACTATTTTGCTAAATACTTAAATGAATCTTTCAACAAAGATGTTGACGGAAATTGGCAAATGAAAGTGGCTCCCATTTTTCGTGCAAGGTGGCATCATTCTAATTGTGGAAACTCATCAACTAGCGGTTTAAATTTCATTTTGGGCCCAAAAATGGGGCATTATTTTGAGCACTCACTCGACCCAAATCTGTAGTGTTTCTTGGTGGAAAGCCCACATTCAGATTTTTCTAACTCCACCCACTCACAATTCCATCTTGTACCAGTCACCTCCTATAAATAACCAGCACAAGTCTAAGCACAAAATTGCAATAGCCAACATGGCTAAACTTATATCCATAGCATTCTTCTCTCTAATGCTTTTGGTGGCAGACGGAGAATTGGTTCATGCCCCAAGAGGAAAACGATGATTCCCTAAGAAATGTTGAAGGTGAATGGAATAGACAACGCGAGAAGTACATAAATGAGTGTGACACCTGAACCTGACATACGAAATCACCATACAATTCCTGGGGAATTGTGGGATGACAACCAAAATCAATATGGTCCATCTACTAGGCAAGACAAGGATACAACAACTGATCATGATAACAATGACTAAGCCGTTCGGAAAATAATTCTTGAGACACATTACTAACTGCATGCTATACCTAGACTTGTGTCGTATTATTTTTCTATAGATTGTAGAACATATTGTATGTTGTTACAAATTAAGTTGAAGTCGTTTATCTTGTAAAATGTTCAGCAATGAAGTGTATATGTAATTTTAGTTTGAAAAAAAAAAAAAAATCAGCGTGAACAAGAATCCATGCATGTGTAAAGCTCATATCAGTATTGCCGGAGAGGTTAGTAGCCCAAGATTAATCAAAAGCCCATATCTGAATTTCTCAATGGAACAAGTATATATATATATATATATATATTTGTATATATACATACATACATGGAATTAACCTGGTAACATTGCCTTCATACTTAGACTAAACAAATCAATCTAAAGCCTTGCCATTTTAAAATTCCAACAAATTATTTCTTTCTATAGTAATTATTATTTTCAAAAATTAAAATATCACATATGTGTGATGAGTTGTATTGTTCTTTACCCTTATTATTAGTAACGCGCTCATCACGGCCTTACATTCATTATCATTAACATATTATTACAATTACAATTGGGAATAATTTTCAAAAATAATTTACATATCCCAATCCGGCTATCTCAACTAATTTTCATAGAGATATATATATATATATATATATTCTTTTTTACTATCTCAAGATGAGTTAGAATAAGAATTTCAAAAGTAAGAGGCGAACTAGGAGTGTCCATGAAGAACGAGATGAATAGTGAAATGGTGTATTCTTGGAGCTAGAGAGTCTTCCAAAATTTATGTATTTGTTCATTTATAGGATTGTCATCCACCACAACATTTAATACGGCATCCTCTACGGCATACTCGGCCTCTAGATTTTTTTTTTTTTATCTAGTGATATTTTGATAAATATGATATAGCCTATCGGAAAGTGTACTTATAAGGATCCAATTATGAAAACGGAATTCAATTGTTATGGCTTATATAACCAGAGATAGACATTCCATCTCCATTATCTTCTTCTATGTGCAATATTAACCCAAGTAGAGTCAATCAATATCTCATTTTTTTCCCCTAACTTTTCAAAAAATTTTCCATTCAAAGTTCCTGAAAACGAGAACTAGAAAGCTGACAACAGTAAAGGTTTCCTAGTGATTGTTCGAAACAAAGTATTTTGCCCAAAACAAAGTACTGTGTTCCTTTACATCACTTAATTCGCACTATAGGTTAAAAATATTTGAACAAAGGGAGGTTTCATTTGATTATTGTTACTTTAGGCTAGGCTTGTGAACTAGATAAATATGGACCCAGTCCAAAAGGCAATTATGAACAAAAACTAAATTTACTGTGCTCATTTCTGTATACAAAAGCACTCTTTGTATTATTATTGCCTTATACAAAGGTCTATATATCATGCAATATTCTTCCTTCATTATTCATTATTCGGTGCAACGTATATATTATACAAGTAGAGTCAATATTGTTGCACTCTTGTACAAGTCTATTTTCATGCAATTATTCATCACTATGGACATTATTTATAAGTATATAGTCAATATTGCTTCTACTGAATGCAATTATTGACTCCGTTATTGAGTATGTATATTACATAGGATTCAGATCAAAGGATCCAAATTTGGAAATGCTATCGGTCAACTATATCAATAGTTTAAGCGCCAAGTAAAGGTCAATATCCCGGTTGTTTTGTGGCTGCAATGGCCTTGCATTTTCTTCTGCATACTGTAAACAACGAAATCAATCAAGAAAATGGGAAGAAATTTTGTTTCTACTAACAACTTTCTAATATATACTCATGAGTAACTTACGTCAAGGACGGCTTCTTTGAGCAAGTTAATTTGATCCCTTGTAACATTCTTCACCTAATAAAAGGGTTCATAGATATGTAGGACTAATTAAGTAGAACGAAACATGAATGAGTTGGTTTGAAGGTTTTAATTTAAGGACATGTACCAGAGTATTTACAGTCCAAATAACAGGTTCACTGCATGGAGGAGTGGTGAGGGATCCAATGTATCTGTAATAATCTGGACTTTCTATTTGAACATCATTTGGATCGATTATTCCCAGAGGAAGACACGTTTCTGGCCTATCAATCAAGGTTGTAATGCTTCCCCTCAACTGCAAATAGAGATTAGAAAATGGTGAAGTCAAGTATAATTAAACACAATGTATTAAGGAGAAAACTTGAGTGTAATTAATTAACACTAAAGATGACATGGAGAGAGGAGCTATTCCAATATTTGGGAGCAGGGTTGGTGTTGAAAATGTTCAGCCTCCAAGCTTTTGGTGTCGTTACAGTACAAAAAATTGATATGGCACGATACCAGTCACTGATGTGATTTGAGAAGAGCGCGATGATGTGCTGATATTATACTACATCACTATGTGATACATGAACATTCCTAGGTCAGTGTGGGTAATGATATTCTTTCCTTGTTTTAGTTTGATCAGTTTTGCACTCATTTTTTATTTTGGTTTTCAATGTAATTTAACATAAAGGAAAAAAGAAAAATTGACTGCTAGTTTTTATATTGAAAATACTCAAAGTAACATTTTGTCATTTTGAATTTTCTTTTCAAAATTTTTCTTTATTCATTTTTTTTACGGGAATTTTTTTTTTCAGTATGCTTGAAAATGCATTTTTGTTCCTTAAAATAAAAATGAAAACAAGTTTTCAGTATTTTGGAAAACCAAAAACTCAAAAATAGTATACAAAACATCTCCTCAAGGTTTGAGATCATGGTTTGAAGTGTACGGAAAAAGTTAGATACTCATGTTCTAGGCAAGGGTTTAGGTTCAAATCATACTTATCGCTCCCTTAATATTCCTTCACTTCACTATTAGCTCCCCCTTGTATACATAAAATAAAATTCCTTACAGTTGAGAAAAATATCTAAATACACTTCAGTTGTGTATTTAACCGAAGTAAAGGACTTTGATGTGAGAGCCGTCCAAGTGAGTTTCTCACACCACCCTTGATTAAGGATTTAATTGTCTTCTTCTACAATCTCTTTGTAATAAAAAAGGGGGTGGACTTTGATGTGAGAAGTTGAGATGTAAGAAACTTATGCACTTCTAAAAAAGGATCGAGGACCTCAATTGCAATTTTTCCTTTTTGTTCTTTTACCATCCCCGGACCCCTAAACTATTGTTCGTTCATCTTTTTTGATCGCTTCGAATGTGTAAAGACCTATATTTAAATAAACACAACTAATTTAATCAAGTTTTTGGAATTTCTTACGCTTGCAAGAAATGGATCTGGGAAAAGTCCAATCCTGTACAAGACACCAACGACTGCTGTTATATTGTCCAAACTTCGGTGTACCATGTGCAGTTCCATGTCGTACCTAAAAAAAATTCATTGTAATTTAAATAAGCATGCAATATTACCAATGTCAAAAAAGAAAATTAAATAAAAACCATGAAATGCAGAAACCTTGTGCCATTAACGGTGTGTTCTGAGGGAGTGTGCCAATGGAATTCAAGAAGGTGATACTCCGTGCCATTGATATAGATCGATCCAACATCACCAATATTCCAGTAAACCTGCATTCCGTTCAAAATTACTTACAAGTCTTTTTTTTTTTTTTTAATCGAGTTCCCGTGATCAATTTTCATTGATTAGAAGAACGTTTTTTTTCCCTAAGCTTGAGGGATTGCCCATAACTAGGATTTTACAACTACTTGAGATCATGCTAATCTTGCTTAATCCTTGATCCTGCAATAATCTTTAGATTTTAGCATACATTTTATCCGAACATATATTGATTTTAAATCTTTTTGAGTTTTGATCCAAACTTGTAATTGATCATGTCAATGAACGAGTTTTGTTATCATAGTTGTGGTCTTGTTTTCATTTTAAAAAAAATCCTCTCCAATCGAACAAAATTTAACCAGTTGAAAAGAGAATGTATGGTGAGAATATAAAGAAAGATTATTGGAAAGTTTGAAAATTTATTTTTTTGTAGAAAATATGTGGTTGGTAATGATTTGATAATTTTTTTATTTTGAATAAAGCTCCAAATTAAGAACAAACACACGAATATTTTTGTTATGTCTACTTTTCTTGAGTAATGCTATTTTTCCGTGTCACATTAGCATTGGGTAACTGGATCCATAAAAATTTCAAAATGAAGGTGGGGCAAAAAGACATGTACATTCCAACAAGAATGGAGGCAAAAAGAAACATACAACCTTATTACGTCAGTCGGTAAGTAAACAAGTAAGGAAGAATAACATTATTCAATTTTCTTACTGAAATGTCATGGCCACTATTTTCAAGGGTGGCATTTCCGGGATTATAATTCCTCCCTAGTGGCTGAGAGTTAAATCTCACTCTTGGATTGGACAAGTTAATGGGGGATTGCCTTGTTCCATTCTTGCACGTTATCCATTTTGTCTTGAGCGTTCCCCAATTTTCTGGACCTTTTGGGCTTCCCGGGGTATAATCCCATTTTATGTCATATTCCTCTGCAGGGCAATCATATACCCCTTGAGCGTTCACTGATTTTGCACCAAACAAGAGGAGCAACGCAAGAGTCGACGAAAAAAGATGGCCCATCATTGTTTCTAATTACTATATTTGTGAAGAAACAAGAATTGTTAGTGAAAGATTATGAGTTCTATCACGAGTTTATATAGGAAGCACTTTACATATAAGTCGTTTGTAACATTATTATCTTGTAGTTGCTTGTAACATTATAATGCTTGTAATATTATTATTATCTTGTAGTTGACACGACAAGTTGCAAAATATCGTTTTCCTAATTATGGAACGGCAACTCTCAAAGAATCTCTCTAGAAAAGGTTTGTGTGTGGGACAAGAAAATAAAATTTTTTTTTTT